>OX596259.1:13127820-13158738 GCA_951394255.1 Polyploca ridens
ATTTCAAGTCCCGCAAAAATATAAAGGTAACTAGTAAAAAAGACTGCGGTGAAGTTTTAAAAAAAATATCACGATATTTAAATGCATTCATATAGCTTCTTAAAACAACTAATGCGTATATGAGCCAGAGTACATCTGATGAAGCGCAGAGGACCAACATTAAAATCAGGACAACATTTTCATCTTTTTCTCGAAAAAGAAAAACAAAACGGAAAGAGTTTTAATCTATCCGAAAGAGTTTAACGGAATGAGTTTTATCTATCCGAAAGAGTTGAGTACCTTATAAAAAAAAAAACAGCTCAAAATACTCCAGAATTTTATACATTTACTCAAAAATTCATACCAAATATTTGCTTCAAGTTCATTGAATTAAAATCATAACCAACGTGTCACCGCTCAATGAGGATCATCATCATTTCACGTCACTTGCTAATATTACTATCATATGTTCTCTTTCGCGATATGTGCGCCTAGTACCAAAGAAGCTGTGTACCGTTACATGTTTTATAATGTAAAGGAGTAAGTCCAGGAGATGCGTATGGTACCTTGAGTAGATGCACGACGGCGGATAGCGCGGCGGCTCGCAGCATGTTGTGTTGTTTATCGGCGGCGTGGTGCCACAGCTGCGGCAGGTACGCGAACAGCGCCCCCGCCCCCGCGCCGCCCCCACCCGCACCCCCGCCCGCACCCACACCCCCGCGCGCCACCCGCCCCCCGCACCGCTCCATCACGTACGACACTACGTGCAACACGTGCATCTTTGTGTCGCACTCCTCGGACTCCACCTACATACAACAGGTCCACGATATAGTACAGTATAAGGCACGAGTCATGAGCACAGATAGGAAGTAGTGGGGGCAAGCTCGCGCATGTACTTTCTGCCAAATTACAGTAGCCAAATGACACGCGACGAACCAATCGTGTGCAGCTCGGCGCTGCCACCCTTCTTCATTCCGCCAAACAGACCGAAAAGTTAACTACTGCGCAGGTGTCAGTTGTGCTCACGACTCATGCCGGTTATTGTACTAGGGGGTGACATGTGATGTGACAAATTTTTAGTTCTCTTTTCTTTAACGTAATGAAAACACACCCCACTACCGCACCGCACTACCGCACCGCACCACTCCACTACCGCAGTAACCTACTCAGTTATGCGATATGCCTGTAATGAATACTAATAACCATAGTATAATAGGTGACGTCACCTTTGGCAGCGACTGAAAATCAGTGCTGTAGCCCGGTGCTTGTACTGGGCTTGCAGTTTACAACTGAGTCGCTGTCCATTTCTGATGTCACACAACACAATTATTATGTTCTTTTTTTCATTATTATTTCTCTGTCTGTACTGTTTTATATTTGTGTAATTGTGTTGTGTGCTGTTGCAGAATAAATCTTTTTTCTTTCTTTTTTTTTTCTATTAATCTTTCCATAACAAAAAAAATTACGTAAGTTTTTTTCTATATTTTAACCCAGCTTCATTAATTACGTCCGTCCTTCCGTCTGTATGTCGCTATTTTACTTGTAAACTATAAGGTTACAACCACAATAAGTATTTTTTTTACTATTTATAGGCCTGTGTTTGACCATAATCTCACCATGGTAAGTGATGATGTGGCCGAAGGTGGTAACCACACAAAGTTTAGAAGGAACTCGCTCTCAAGTGCAGCTGTCGGAATACACCGATAGGTGCTTGGCGACCAATATTCAACTTGAGGGTGGTAGCCAGCCAGGTACCACAAAGTAGCTCAAGCTCATTGTAGGATTCGAACCCGGGGCCTTCGTTTAGGTATTCGAAATGATTATCATCCTCACACTGCTGACGATCATCATATAATGATCAAAACAAATCAATTCAACGTACCAGGAGCTCATAAAGCGCAGCAATAGCATGCGGCGCGTACGGCGCAAACTGTTCAACGTCGAAGTTAAAGTCGTCTATAGTACTTCGTAGGGCTTCAGCCGCAGCCAGTTTCACTGCCGCATCTTCGTCCTTACGAGACAACGGTTCCAGTAGTGCTTCGTACATTGCTGGTCGGAGAGATTGAGAAGCTCGGACTCCACACCATTGACCTTCAATGAATATTAAAATTAGAACACAATCGGAAATGTTGAGTCATTGGGGTGATGTAAATTCTTACCTATAAGTTGACAAACTCGCCTCCTTATTATCCTGTAGTTATTGTCTTTTATCTTCAACTCTTGACTCAGTACTTTTGTGAACCATTCGTCGAAATCAACCTGAAGGAAAAAAATACTAATTCAGATAAGGAATTTTATTATAGAAAAAGGCGCATGCAAATATATCCTCAAAGCACTCACATCATCGTACAAGTCAAAAGCGGCTAATCCGACGGCATTATAAATGGCGTCTTTCTTCAATATGGTGGGTAGGTCGTCAGGTGATATCTGACCCTGCTGCAAGGATGCTAACAACCGAACTAGCTCCGGAGCCAACACGTCGCGGAATTGGAACAGCTCCATGAATAAGGCTTCTGTGCAGGGCTGGGAGGAAATATAGATTATTGAATACTGGAAAATACATAAAGACACGAACTCTCGTTTTGCTGTGTGATATTTGCATTTAGTAACTCGCATGCGATTAGAATGGTATAAAATTTTCAATCTTCAGTCCTAAACTCATTACAGGCGTATTTTAATTGGAGACGAAGATTTTTGACAAAAAAAACACACTCGGAAGGCAATATTTTATTGTATCTAGAATCTTCTATGAAGGCAACAAAGGCCGCATATACAAAGACTTATGAGAATGGTTCTAAAGATTTTGTTCATTGGAGCTTCATAAAACATTAAAAGACGAAAAGTGGTAATCCTCGCCATCTGATTCAACAATGGAAGAGCTTATACATTTTTTTAACACCCTACAGCTAACCTAACATGGTTTCATTTTGTGCTTTAATCTGGCATCTTCTTTCTACATAAATGCTATCAAATTTGAATTTGACCCAAATTTCGCAGCCTACAGTGCATACCTTTGGCACTTACCCTGAGACTATACTTCCAAGACTCGCCAGCCTCGTCCGTGGCGAAGCTCTCGGGCTCCGCGTCCCACATGGCGAGGTCGTCGGCACTCAGCAGGAAGTAGTGCGTCACCAAGTGCCGGCACATGTGGCACAATGTCTCCGCTCCTAGTACTTCCATCTTAGCTTGATGGGCTTGGACTGTCACTGGTGATGGTATCACTAATAATAATTGATATATTGGAGCTATGCTGTGAGCTCCAGGCTATCTATTTAAACAGGTTCCAAAGGAAGTAGATATGCGTCTTAGAAAAGAAAGGTAGTCAGCCAGGCGGGTACTACGAAGTTCCCAGTTGATGGGAATGGTTTCCGTACGATGTTTTCCGTCACAGGAAGCTCAAGACCACACGGATTCGAACCCAAGAACGTCATCACGGTCACCACAGACAGAGCGTCATCATCGCGTTACAAATATTGCAATGTTTATAAATAAAAGTATAATTATTTTAATAAAATGTACCAGGAAATCATGAACACTAAAGGACTACATACTTGCAAAATAGGAACATGTCGATACGAAAAGACAATGACAACAATATAAAACTGTACTCACATGGCTCCTTGAATTGATCCAGTCCCTTAGGCAACTTATACTCCACACACTGCAGTATACCCTTGACAATATTCAGACACTGTATGGTAAACCTCTCATATATCAACGACATGCCTTGCTCAGTGAAGCAGTAGTACAACGCGAATTCCAGAGAGGGTCTGATTAAGGGCACGTAAGAAACTGGGTGGAAGCATAGCACCCCAAGGGCTACCTTGGTTAGATGTATTATGAACTTCTCGCACAGTTCCAGCGGGTAGATACCGCGGCCTTTTAGGAGTTTTCCTAGAAATTATGATTAGATTAGTATTTTGGCAGTCATAATTTTTTTATACTTGGCCACATCTAATTCAAGATTGATGTAGAATTTCAGATGCTCTCATCTATCAAGTGATTGTTAAACTTTTCAAGTTATAGCCATTTTGAAACTGAGGAACAGTTTTACTAAACCTGATCAATGTTTAATGTGAACTAATGGACGCTAATTAATTTCAGAAAATAGGTTTTACTCACTGCACTCCAAGCTGGTCTTAGCCCTGTCAAACACAACATTCAAGAAAGCAATAGCATCCTGACTCTCATGTGCCTTTTTAAATCCGAAGACTGTGAGCTTTCTCAGGACCCTGAGGCAGAGAAGGGCTTTCTCCAGATGTTCAGTGATCAACTCAGTGGCAGCGCCCTCTTGGATGTGGCGTAGGAACAACTCTGTGTTGTCGTGCCACAGGTTCAGTATGAACGAGTATACTGAATTTGTTAACTCCTGGAAAGAGGCTAGGTATTAACAAAAAGGTTGTCTTTTTTTATTCTATTTGACGTTTCTACACAATGTTAGCTCACGAGTCACGTAGTAAATAGACTAGTTTACTGTTAACATGGGCAAACATAAAAGTTTTTGATGACAACTTTTATGGTCGAAACTGTTAAGGGTCATCTATTTTAAGTTCGCTATGAATTAGTATAAGCTACCCTATACGCTCTGAAAGTATTGTTAAAATTTCCCGTTACACGGGTAACAGAGAGAGCAGCATGTCTCATTTTGTGACATAAACTAGTACTTAGTATTTTTATAATGGGTATTTATAGGGTATTTACAGGTGAAATTTCACATCTCTACAGCATTTATTTCATATATACATTTATGTTTGTCTCATATCAGCATAACATTTTGATATTTTGCCCACCTACCTGGAATGTCCTCCGATCTGCTATCAACCTCTTCGATGCCAAAGCCTTTACTACATGATGGAAGATAAGTAGGGACCTGTGCTGAACTAAAGGCTGTGGTGCCTTCAAAGCACCAACTAGATCAGGAACCAAGTAAGGCCAACTTGTAGGGCAATCAAACCTGTAAATATAGAAAATGTAATTCTACTATTGTGTGTAACTAGAATACACTACTTTGCCGAAAGTCCCAGCCTATTTGCGCCATCAACCAACAACCAGGTATACGAAGAAAGCCGAATTAATGCAATCCATAAAATTCGGGCAGTTTGGGAGAATCAACGTTAGGTTTTTTTGCTTGCACGCAGTGGCATTACAATAGGGTGGCAGGGCTGGCAAAATGCCACGGGCCCCCGACCCAAGAGGGCCCCGGCCCAAGTGGCCGTGAGCTCAAAAATATTTTTTTACATTGTACCTGAGTTACAGACCTCACGATGTTGTTCCTTCACCGAAAAGCTAGCAAATAGATGATGAATGCATTGAGATATTATGTTCTATGGATGTGAAGTCCCCATCTGAATAGGGCCCCATCAAAAGAATTTTCCACGGGCCCCATATGGTATAGTTACGCCACTGCTAGCACGTGATGGGATAATAGGGCAAAAATAAAACTTACTTCTCAATTGCTTACCTAGCAATCTTAGATATCAGAACAGCTTGCTGCGTAGCTATCTGGGCGACTGGTTCGCTCAGTATATTACTAGTGAGGAGCCCCTGTCTCAGCTTCTGTTTTTCTTCATCAGTGATGGCGTTTGGTGCATTTCGCCTCCAGTAACGGTCGACGCCGTTCTTGAAGCACATTACAGCTAGCCATCGGACGTTGATGTCGATTGAATGGTTGGAGAGAACATCCTAAAGGAAATGTAGACTATTGAATAACTCTTTCGCTGGTACCAGTAACCAGCGAAAGAGTTATTATATACTAGTACTTCTACCACAATTTGACCAATAGGATCTACCTCCTAGATTATGTCTAGTTTCCAACAAAATTACAATTTGTTGAAGTGTCAAATGGTTAGCTTATGTGAGTACTGTATTCACAACCCTGTATTTAATATTACCAAGTGTTTATGGTTGACTATGATTTTAATCAAAATTATCTAGTTATTATTGTATAATTTGAATGATCATCACTTATGGTAAATAAACAAATTCTATTCACAGTTTCTAGAAGTCTATCAATTGTAATCTCTTATTAAAAGTAAACAACAAACAGTAATTCAGCTATATAGTTGTTCATAAATTAACATTGAGTGAACTCTCAGCATAGCATTACAATAAAGACAAATAGACAGACATGAAAGAGTTACTTTCGCATAAATAATATAAGTGTAATAAAGAAATTAACCATGTTCATTAACAGGTAATCCTATTGCTGATGCAAAAGTATTTTTACAATGTTTACTTGTATTATAAAGCTGATGTGTTTGCATGTTTGAATGCCTTGAAGTACCAGTCTCTGTGTCTTGATGAAATATATTAAATAAATAACATATAATCTAGGTAAGTCCACAGGGCACAGCTAGTTAAATTATAAAACTAATTCTTGATTCCTAAACTATATTCATAGATAATTGGCAATGGGAAGGTTGGAAAGCGGAAATGGAAACTGTGGATTACATCAAGTTAAAATTACTTACCAAAAGGACAGAATAAAAGCCCGGTTCTATCTCCCATTCTTGAAGCTTCTTCTCTGCTGGTTTGAGGACCTCTGTGTCTTGACTCGTTGCTCGGTTGAGAGTGTCGAGCACCAATGCATATATGTTCGGATCCATGGTCCTTGTTAACTGTAAAATGATAATGTTAAATGGATGGTTACAAAAAAATCACAGCACTGAGGAAGTTGAAATGCAGATGCACAAATGACAATGGAATCAATTTAATAGGTATTTCAGCTGCAGTGCTAGAGAGAAAGGCGGCTTTCTGGAGAACATGCTTGTTACTAGCAAGGTGTAACAATATAAGCAGAAAGAACATAGTATGATGTCTATGTATATATCAAACTATGTGTAGAACAGAGTTCGATGTGATCATGGAGCAAGATCTATAGAATTGTGAATATAGCTTGAAAGCTGTGAGATTATTGGTTTGTCCCCGACTGCAATATCTCACAACATTCAAGCTATATTCAAAATTCTATAGATTTTGCTCCATGATCACATCAAACACTGTTCTACGCATAGGTCGATATGTGCTGCTATCCACACAGCAGAAGACAGAACCAGATAACAAACAATAGTTGTAGTAATAGTACAGGTTTTAACATGATTTCATATCTAGCCCCATTATAATTAAAACAAACTCTGCTTAGGGTCATTGCGCTGGTTTTCGTCCAATTATCGGAGTTGCCAGCTTTGTGATCCGAAATGAATATCTTGAAGTACCCTTACTTAAATGTATTATATTTTTTGTGTGTGCTTAATTAGTCTTCTTTAGGTTAATGTTAAGAGAAAATAAATCATTTTCACATCTCTTTTTATAAAAAAATATTTTATCAAAAGTAGGGTTTTTGCTAGTTTTCGTCCAAAAAAATTGGTTTTCGTCCTAGTGTGAGCTAGATTTCGACCACTATGTAGAAAAAGGAGTGCAGGTGAATTATCAAGTTAAAAAGCAATTATAATATACTTTTATTTAATCAACAACGTAATATATCTACTATTTAATAGCCTTATTGTCATTTTTCTCTTTTTATTTCTTTAATTAGCTATAATTAAAGAAATTAAGAAAATAAATCAATCATGCGTATTACAATGACAACCACAGCACAAGCACAGCAACTCAATAGTGGAACAACGTATCGTAGCCGTGTTTGAAGTCATTGAAATTGTCGTTAGATGAACATTAATCATGCATGGTTTTCAGGGTCTGATGATGGAGTAGGAGTATAGGCACTGGAACTCCATAGTGGAGCAACGTATCCTGGCCGTTTTGGGGTCGTTGGAATTGTATGGTGATTTTTGACCATATATGGTTTTAAGGGTCTGATGATGGAGTAGGAGGGTAGGAACTGGGACTCTATAGCGTAGCAACGTATTCTAGCCGTGTTTGGGGATGTTGGACTTGTCTTGAGATGAACTTAGACCATATATGATTTTCAGGTACTGATGACAGAGTAGGAGGGTAGGCACTGGACCCCAATCTTATCTTATCTTATGGAGGGGCCGAGAAAAAGCTCGGACACTTCGACCCATTGGGATCTATTGTGGTCCCCTAGATACCTTACTCCTCCCCAGTCTCGTTGAAAACTCTTTTCATGAGTTTTACAACTAGGCTAGGAGATATGAGCCAATAGTCTTCTGGTTTTGGATATCCGATCCCTAGTAGACTCATTCGCTTACCAGCCAGTGCATCGCATGCACAGAAGGTGCTCCATGCGTTCCGTATGTTCCCCACACAACCTGCACATGGGTGTCGCGGTTAGACCCATCTTCATGAGCATGTCGTTGGTTCCAAAGTGCCCAGTAAAGGCCCCAAGCAGGTAGCGGATTTGCCCCCTGCTCATATTCCAAATGCATTCCCGGGCTTTGAAATTAGAGCCTAGGAATTTCTTGGAGTGTTGTAGACCGGTTTTAGACAGCCAATGTGTTCGTTGTCTTTGATCTGCAAACTCCCTAAATGTGGCCTTTACGAGACACGTCGATATGCCTACACATGGTTCTGGACCCACAAAGTCATTTGCTGAGCCCTCTCTTGCCAGTTCATCTGCCACTTCGTTACCATGGATTCCTTTGTGCCCAGGGACCCACATCAGTCTTACCCTGTTATGCTTCCCAAGCCTGTTTAGGGTTTGGACAGCATCCACAATAAGTCTGGAGTCCACTTTGTAGGATGCCATGGCTTTGATTGCAGCCTGACTGTCACTGAGAATATAGATGGATTTACCTTTGGTTCCTCTATCTATATTCTCCTGAGCACAGGTTATTATGGCGTATGTTTCTGCTTGGAATACAGTTGCCATCTTCCCTAAGCTTTTGCTACATTTGTACGCCTTATTTTCCCAAATTGCAGTTAGAGCCTTTATTAAGGAATCTTCCGTGTACGCGGCGGTTTTCTTTCTAGTTTTAAAGTAAGTTTTTAAAATGACAAGGCTACTTTTTATCCTGGGAACGCGGGTGAAACCGCAGGGGAACAGCTAGTATACAAATAATATGTCTATGGACGAAAAATAATGCAAAAGAATATCTTTTTTTTAATTTTCGTCCACCCGAGTGCTCGTTCATGGACGAAAACTAACACCACATTAAACGCTTTTTTTAGTTATCGTCCACGTCCTATAAATATTTTTTATTCCCGCAACACTGACAAAGGAGTGGACGGAAACTAAAATGTCTAAACTCATTGCAATAAAGATCATTATTGGGAGATAATTCATTATTTTATAGGTCCGTTGAAGTAAAATGACCATTACAAATATTCACATAGCTATTTGGGTTTCCGTCCACGTGGACGAAAACCAAATATTTTGCTAAATTGGTATGCTAGTATTAGTCCACTAAATTTTACTAAGATTTCCATAAAAAAACTATAATAAACACTTAAATTTGTGTTAAATATGGTGTTAAATAGACATACTTGCCAAAAACATTACGTAAACTAGCTAAAACAGTTATTAAACTTACCATGAACTTTTCCTACCGGTATAATTTTTTTTAGGCGCGTTGACTTCTGCAAGGCAGGGATGTGAAGCGGTCACTGACGTTAATATTTTTGAAGTCACTACTCGTCAAATCACATTTTCATGTTGATAGAACTGTTGCCTAGACATTATGGATTGCAAAAAGTCCAAGCTTGCGTGGGAAGGTACGTTTGTATTCAAATTTTACGCATGTGTTTGTAGTACCTCAGTCAAATGGACGAAAAGTGGTACTGGACGGCAAACCAGCGCAATGACCCTATATTATGCTCGTTTAAATTGACAAAATGGCATTTACCTATATACTAAAAATACAAGAAATGAAAAACAGATTGGTTTTGGCACACAAAACCTTCACAGTATTTGTACAAAGATATTGCTACACAATGTGTACTTTACTGGATACTTTACACATTGCAAAAACAATAGTAAATACTTCGGTAGCCATAAAATTTTAGATTATGTAGACATATTATTAATAAAACAAACTAACATGTTAAATAAATGAATAGGATAATATTATTATTTCTATCAAATGTGCAGTTTATGCTTCTGTGACCACTCAACATATTTTTTAACATCCTGATTAAATGATTATTAAATTTTAATTTATGAAATTAAATGATTATGTTTATAAAAATCTAGGCATTTACATTCATTCATTTCAAGATACTTGACAAGTTTTTTTCCATGTCAGCTGATTGAACTTTATTTATAAAAACTCAATAAAAATCCCATATATGTCTATTTTAAAATGCTAATATCCAAGACCATGGAGATCTAAGATCTCTTTGCATTCTGTTACTCTTTCTACACCACCCCCAAAATAGTTTTATAGACACTGTTTCTACAGTATTATTACATGTATGTATAGATAGAAGGATAGCAATATTTCTTGGCAATGTATATCACGCTTCGTAATCTGTCTGACCCGCTTTCATTTGCATGTCTGAAGAAAAACGATAAATAGGTATTCTAACTCTGAATGAGTTGAACAGTTCACTAAATTATAAATTCTCATGTATGCTCCTCAAATCAATGCCTTTTCAAAGAGATCGAAAAAGCAACCTAAATAGTATTCATTATCAAAGTAAATGTGATAAAGAACGACAAATTAAAGCAAACTCACTTTTCACCCTGAAAAGGCAAAGGGCATAACATAACCTAATACAATATGCGTAAGATGCATCGGAAAAACCAGCACTTTGGCGAAATACACTAACTTTGATGCACTGACTTCGAAAATATAATCTCCTCAATTATTCAAAGCGATCGAGCAGTTTTACTACACGAGCCATAACGAAGTACCGATCGAAAAAAACACCACGAATTCCCGATTTCCGATGTAAAATGTCAATTACTTACTTCACTGCATCTGTCAATGTCACTTTTTTATAAAACGTTTCGTTCTAAAACAAAACGGGGAAGAATATTTTTTAATAAAGCTGTGAATCCACGATAGGTAAATGTCTCCAGTAATTAGTTTATGGGTAAATGTTCTATGCAATAGAATGTATATATAATAAGTACTGCATTACGTGCATACATATTTACAGCTGTGAGCTGTAATATTCTTATGCCTGACTATTTATATGGTCAGTCTAAACTAAATATTATTAGTTATAATATATACTGTAAAAACATTAAATTCTACTAATTAATAGCGAAATATTAAAACTTTATGTAAAAAAAGAAAATATTTTGCTGTACCCTTGGCTAGTTTTTGATGCATAACATTCACTCATACTTAACATTCATAGCAGATTTATTTCAATCATAAAATACAATAATTACTATATTATTTGCTCGACTGTTAATAATAAGATAAAAGGTACTATTATCTCTGTCGTCACTTTATTGAAAATTATCTTTACTTATCTGAAATTATCAGAGTATGATGCTCAATTGAATATAAGAAACTAATTATTATTCCCTTCAGTATTGTAATTTATTTAATTTTTTAACTATTTATATTTACTTAAATTTTATCATGACATGGGAAACATGTGTCGTTAATTTGAACAGTGATTCTACCGGAAGTTTTTACAGTGGTGATATTGTGACTGGAACTGTTGTTTTAGAGCTCAAACAACAACAAAAAATTGAACGTAATGTACCATTTACTTTCATTGTTTAACGTGGGTATATTGAATAGGAAATCTAAAACTTACTATTAATTTTTACCTAAAAAAAATCTACAATTTTTTGTTGTAAGTAATGTAATGTCTAGTTTAACGGAATGTAGGGTTCTGTGGTCAATACCTAGCTACAACTACAGACTAGTATTTTTAAGTTGAAGGTTAGAAGTACATACCATACCACTCATTTAATAAATTAAATTATTAAAAGAAACAAAAAACCCGACTGCGTAAAACATAAATTAACTGAAAAGAGAAAAACAAGCTCTTTAATCTATAGAATTTTGAATATAACTTGAATTTTATAAGGTATTACAAGGGTATTGCAATCGAGGACAACCAATAACCCAAGTATGTATTTTTTTGTAATATTTGTTTATCCACGACTGCAATGCCTTATAAAATTCAAGTTATATTCAAAATTCTATAGATTAAAGAGCTTGTTTTTCTCTTTTCAGTTAATTTATGTTTTACGCAGTCGGGTTTTTTGTTTCTTTTAATAATTTAATTTATTTCAGACTTTTTAGTTTTATACAGAAAGAGTTGTATATATTAGTAAGTAAATGAGCGGTACGGTAAAGGAACGCTAACAACCAGCGCAACTCTGTGATTTACGTATGGTAACGGCTCAGTACCTCTGTCCTTGCATTAAAAGTGGGTTTTTGCAGTTTACGTCAAAATGGTAGCATAAAAGTATTACAATATATACATATATGGAATGGTCTATTTACAAGCTTTCATTTGATACCCATATTGTTATAATAGCGAAACTTTTATTTTTAATATCCCCCTATTTTTTTATTATTAGGCGCCATATAAAAATAATATACCCTATGACACTCTCCCAGTCAAGATGAATCTAACGACACCTCATATGCTTAAATCCATCAAGCCGTTTAGGCTGCAGAGCGGCACAAAGAAATAGACATACATACATACATACATACACTCGAAAAACATAACCCTCCTTCCGGGTCAGTCGGGTAAAAAAGTACTAGGTTATCGTATCGTTGTATCAAAAAGTTTCAAGAATTCAATGTCAGCTCATAAGATATAGTACATGAACAGACGACACAAAATCCTGTTTTAAGGTACCTACACTAAATTAAATTAGTGTATAAAATTTTAAAAACAAATTTAAACATTAAGGCGGACTGACTACGATTTTGACAGCACTCGTTCTTCACTGGAATAAGGTTGAAAATGGAAAATCATAAATGTGTCGACTCTATGAAATGGACTATTATTTACGGGTTTTCTTTAGATTATACAGAATATACACATTAAATTGAATAAGTGTCCGGTTAACATTCTAATATAACTCTGTATCTTATATATTCTTAAAAATAAAATTGTTGTCATCGCTGAAAATACGGAGAATTTCGACGCGAAAGATTTTTTTAGACGTAACTTACGAATTTTTTTTTGGGAATATCAAAGCACTTTTTAATATTCTATTCGGTTAACATTTTTCTCAAAACCCTCTTCTGTCCACATTATTTTTTGTGTTAGGTATTTTCATTGCGTTACGTCATACTCGACTCTCAAAGAAACCCATTTTTGTGCATTTGAGCTTAGACCCCCCTTAAACTATTAGGTAGGTAAACAATAGTGTATAATTTTGTTGCAGAAATTGATTTTGAAGTTGTTGGAATAAGCAAAGCACAATGGTCCAGACCTATGCCGACTATTCCCTACATTAAAATATATTCCGAAAAGAAGAAAGTCCTTAGTATTCAATTAATTGATATATTTCGAGGAATATTTACTGGTAAAAAATATTTTTTTACAATTAATGAATGATGTAGGTAGCTATTAAATATATTAACTAAAATCAAATATTTTGCTCTCACAAAATTAATATAATTTCATTTCAGGAAGAAAAATTCTGCCAGGCATATACAGTCATCCTTTTCACTTTGCTTTGCCAAATGACTTACCATCCACTTTTGAAAGTTCAATAGCTAAAGTACATTACTGCGTAAAAATATCAAGTAAACCAGCTTCCAAAATTAAAAAGATTGTACCATTCGTGGTCCAAGGAAATGTAAACTTAAATCATTTAGAAGATAAATTGGTTGGTAATTTATACTCTTCTATTATTATTTTTGTATGGTGTATGTATATTTTCATATACCTTCACGATAAAGTACGAGTGTTGTTTTGTTTGTTATATTACAACTCAAATTGTGTTTCAGATGTCTTCATGTCACGAATTTCATAGGACATTTCGAAACTCCGCAAAATTTTATATTTCTATTAAAACATACACGGCTTTTGCTTCAAAACAAAGAATCCCTTTTGAAGTGACAATTAATAATGACAAAAATGTAAAAATACATAAGCTAAATATACTACTTATCCAGGTAAAGTTAATTATAAAAGATTTGGGTACAAATCACCCAGTCATTTGGCTCGCTTGTTTAACCCGTTAGTTTACATGCATGTTTCAAGAACTAATCAGCCAGCTTACTGGTACTAAATGCGATTGCAAAGTTTCACCAACTAATTTAATTTAACCTTTTATGTCATTTATTATTTATCTATGTACTTGGGTATTTATTTCAGAAAGTAAACTACAGTGTAACTGCCGGTCATTACGACGAAGAGAAAAAAATGTACAAAATAGATCATACCAATTTTTCTAATACACCAGCTGAAGTCTGTTATCTTAGCATGGAAATACCACAACTTATACCATCTAGCATACACGTACTAAAACCTATGATAAATATTTCTTACGTGTTTAGGGTAAGAATAACACGGAAAGTCCGTATTAATCTCATTAAACTACCTATTTCTTAGATTTTATATAATAATAATTATACCTACAATATTTCAGGTTGAAGTTATTTTCCCGTTTCACTTTACGTTACGTGAAGATATTCCAGTCACAGTGGCAACATTACCAGTAATACATTATGACTTTTAGCTGAAAATAAATGATTACCAGAACAAAACAAATAGGCAGTTTTTCTTTCAATTCTTTGATCGAATAACGGGCTGGGGCTCTACCGCGTAACTTTGGTGGTAATCGTAACGTCATTAATGAATTTCATCCAATCAGGGTCAACGAATGGTCATCGTCGCGTCATAACGCGTACGTGTCATTGGATGAAATAATTAATGGTGTTCGTTACGATTACCACCAAAGATACGCAATAGCCCAGCTGGTTGGTTGGTGTTCTTGCAGAAGGTTGACAAGCAGATAAGTGGTCCACGTGATGGTAAGTGGCAACCGTCACCCATGTACATTAGCTATAATTTGCTGCTGATCTTTAGGGTAGAGGCACCAATAAATGAACGTTTAAGCGTTTTTTCCATCTTTAAATAGCTATAACTCGGTCATTTCATGACATAGGCGCTTGTTGTTTTTTTTCAAAAATACCTTAAATCCTTATTAATTGAAGGATTAAAGTAATTATATCCTACATCTTCATATATTTTTTTAATAATTGTAAATGTAAGAAGATTTAGGTTTTACCCCTATAGTTGAACACTGAGCCCTAATTATGAACGTTTTGTACCCAAAAGTTGAACTAACATTTGAATAGGAGTAGGTTCCATAGTAGTTCGTTCATTTAATGGATTAATGAACCATAAAATGAACGAATAATATTCTAAGTGAATATTATTCGTTCAGCTTGAGGCAAATATACCCAAAGGTTGAACGAATAAAATGGGAAGCGTTCAAATTTCGACCACCGATCTTAATGGTAATTCTATAGGAAAGTTAGGTTTAAAATAATCAAAAACTCTAAAATAATTTGTTCAACTTTTGGTAACTAAGTTCATAAATGTAATAAAATTCATTTGAGTATTTTTGTTTTGGTGTTTAATCGTTAACTTATAGGTTTTAATGGGTATAAAAATTAGACCTTTTTCCATTAGTTGAACGCCGTTCATCTATTGGATCAAGTGAACAAAATTTAACCCATTACTTGAACAGTAAATTTCTCTAAAAAACGGTAAATAATGTAATAATATTAATTAAGTTATTGAAAGCAGAATATATCAAGATTTTATTCCAACCAAAACTGCTCTAATATGACATTAATTCTTTCTATACGCTGACAATGTTCTTAAATTTGGAGGGACTTACCGTTATAAGGTTTCCATATAAAACCGATTTTTGGCGGGTAACGTAACACATAAAAATTCACCGCAAGCGCGTCTGGGCTGTCATTGTCAATGTTGTTAAGGAATATGGAAGAAAAAATAATGCCTTATGGGGAAAAAAATATTGCAAACATGTAAATTTAGGGATTATATTATATTTTTTTAATTTTCGGTCGATCGTTCATCTATTGGGGGTCGGTCATCTTTTGGTGCCACTACCCTACAAACCCTAGAAGGCAACTGGCTCTCAAATGCAAGTACTGGGACACACTAAGTCTTTTTTTAAGTTAGTGAAAGTCAGCACTGGTAAAGTGCTTACTAATTTCAATTTTGAGTTTCATATGCGTTTCCTCTTCCTCTCAAGGTTTGTCACTGACTGAGGATGTGCATTTCATTGATCAACTGTCGACATTTAAATAAAATCCTTCAATCGCGAAGTTTATGCTCTTTTCCGTTGACGAATTCATCAATTACCATGGACATTGAAGATATCCATGGTCATTGATGATAAAATTTATATGGGACCACCTCTAGATCTATCGTGACGCAGTTGAAACTACCCAAATCAATTTATAATTGGTGGACTAATTGCGTAACAAACATACAAAAAACATACAGTAGAATTGAATTGAGAGCTAAAATTATTGGAATCGCTATTAGTTTGCGACTATATCAAAAAATATTTATTAAGTTACGTAGAAAATATTAAAAAGTATTGAAACTAATCGTAAAGGAGCAAAGGTCTGACATCAAGTCTATGTTTCTTCTTCTTATTTTTAAGTTTGGCAACCAAGCCCAAACCAGGGCTCATTTCTGCCAGTGTCGAGTTATATTATAGTTTCCAGTCACAATAAATCCCTTTCACATAAAGTCCTCAGTCAGTCACCGTCCATAAAAGTCATGTTTTACTACAATGGTGGTCATTGTACTAAAACTCTTCACGGACTTTTTGAGACAACTTGAAAAGTAACGATACACATAATTCATTTCATTTCACTTCACAGGTGCACATGGATGATCTTTATTAGGTAAAATACCACCGAAAATACACAATAAAACTCAAAATACACGAATTTATGAAAATAAAAACGAAAATGCTACGTCACTCTGCAAGTTCCCGCCAAAAAGTCAAGTCTATGTTTATTTGCTGCAATAAAACTGCCACAACTTGCTTGGCGAAGTTCCATTATTGAGGAGTTTTCCTATGATATGGTAAAAATACCTGTCGCATCGTATGCATATTATTCAAATTGGTTACATTTTTTTTTTGGCAATCGTCTTGTTTAGTCATTTCTGCCAGTGTCAATGTAGATAAAAACGAGGAAACGAAATAAAACAGAAAAATATGCCTACTTCGGAAATTTGGAAGGAACAAGGAGATCAGGAAAGTAAGTGATTAATAGGATTAGAAAAAATTTAGGGTGTGAAAAGAATAGATGTTACACTTTAATATTATTACATAAAATAAAGGAGGATATAATATTATAAATATCATTAGACTTATAAGACAGTAAGGATGAGATGTTTAATGGGAATGGAACATGGAGGGATATTAAACTTTCTAAAAAAGTAGATCGGTCATAAAGTTGGCAAGCAAAGAAGATGTGGTTAACGTCACCCACATCGTCACCACATACACAATTAGGATTGTCCACAATGTGCAGTTTAGTTAGATGAGCTGGAGTACACACGTGACCCAAACGCATACGAACAATAATTGAAGTTGAAACTTTACAAAGATTCACCCGGAAGAACCAAGGTTTATTAGGCATGAACGGTTGAATATTAAAATAGTGTCGACCCTTGCCACTTGCCCAAAGCTTGGTTACAATTATCAACAGTTTGACAGGTATTTTGACCATAGAGGTATCATAAGAAAACTCCTCATTACCGCTAGCTAGAGTAATTATTGCCCTTTTTTTTTAAATTATTGTTTATTATATGCCCGATTCATAAAGTGGGTACAACGCCTAACTTCTAAATTATATATAAAATTATGAAAACGTGTTTTATTGATAATTTTATAGTTAGTTTTCAATTATTTTTATATTGAATATAATACGTACGTACGGCATAGTTTTTTCAACAAGTAAAGCCCTAAAATCGTAGAGTGAAGATGCCTTAAAATAAAAGCCATAGAGTATGACATAGATGCATAGAAATAAACTGTAAGCATATTTTTACTCTGGCAAGTATCGAAAGTTTGCACAGGACTCAAAGCTGCCACCTTGCGTGACTCTACTGAAATAATTTACAATAAAAAAAAAACTTTTTATTCTTTTTCACTTTATTATTATTTATATTAGATAATATTATATGGAGAAACAAATTATTAATATTTAATAAAATTTGCTTATGTAAAAATGAAACATTCGTCATTTTATATGGAAAATTATTATGATATAACTGCACATGACTACTTCCTCTTTCCATGACTTTTTTTGAGAAAGCGGATATGGTTGGTCCGCCATAATCATTCGTGTGGGTCTGTGCTTGTGTGGTTTGGGTGTCTTTACCGGTGCCAACCATTATTTTTAATTAGTAGTAAGTTATGCGTATGAATCCAGACATGGACGATGATGAGAAGGGGTGAGTGTATTTTTATATATTTTCCATAAGAATTGGAGCCGTCTTCGACGTGCCAACTATAATAGGTCAAACTGGCATGTTCGCTTGGTGTGTCGCATTTCACGGATAGCCAGCAGGGCTTGCGAGGAAGCGTTACGTACTCGACTGTAATCATATTGAGTATTAATTTTGTGAGGATTTCGCTGATATTCGATGGCATTGACAATAAGATTCCAGTTCGGCCCGCTAAACCTCAATCAGCCTTTTACTTTATACCGGCTAGCGGCCACCGACCCCAAGCCTCGCGGTGCGAGTTGCGTGGTACGATCATGGCAGCTATTACTTTCCCATGATTTCGTTCTTATTTTTCGATGTTGATTGCTGAAATAAGCTTATGTATCGTTTATATAACTGTACTATTTAGACAAAAGCTGTGATGTGGATACGTCGCAGTATTATAAAATTAACCTTTTTGTGACTAATCGTTGCTTTCTCTTATCGTTGATTTCGCGCTAAGGTATTGCGAGGCGAGAGACATATTTTAGATTGATCCTCATAATTTGGTAGGGAGTTTGGTTAATGAAATGAGGTTATTAGTTCAATGTTCGAAGTGCCGCGTAGCGCGATCTCATTTACCTATAAACCGCGGCTGAAACGTGCTGATTCATTTGCATATGGTTACTTACGACTCGTCGAATTATGTTCATAAACAAATTTCCGTGATGCCAACATCAATAGTATCACGTTAGTTTTGGCGTAAACACGTTTCAGTCGACTGTGATCAATGATAAGTTAGTAGATTTTCACAAAAAACATCGATATTCATTCAGAATCTTAGCTAAAGGTATTCTTCTCATTCTAGATGCTCTGTCCTTGTTTTTCCATAGTGATAGAGAGAGAAAACAAGCATTTAATCTAGATGATAAAATTGTTCACCAATAAATTCAAACATTTATAGTAATTTATTGACTGGATTAAGGATGTCTTAATTTCTTGGTTAGATTTGTTCAACTCATTAGATTCATAACCTGAAAATGTGATATTCCTTGCTTATCTATAAGAGTAACATATTAAGAAAAAGGGTGTAACACTTCCAGATTAAAAATAACATGAATTTGACTAGGCCAAAGAGAATGTAACTTTCACTTTGCCATGTAATTGTGCTTACAAAGCTTTAAATCATGAAACTATGACAATGTACATAATTTTTTTTTGTACATAGTAAAAGTGTTACTCATAGAAGTAGAGTAGGTATGCTGCCGAAGTCATCATAATGATTAGATAAAACTATTGTTCCTTCAAAAAATTTCTTGTAGGTATGTTATCTGTATAAATAAACAGTATGGATTATTTTATTGGATATTTATCAATTTGTAAAAAAAGTGTTTAGTAGGTAGGTACATTTACATGACTAACGTGTGGACATCAGAAACAAGTTGAACAGAGGCTTAATGTTTTACCAACATGTTTTGCCTCTGATTGCCTTTAAAAATTGATTGCCTCACCACCACATCTACCTTTATACCTAGCATTTTGCTTCATCTTCTAGCCTTAAATTGTCACAGTAATTTCAATAAGAAAAGGCTCTTCAAGGTCAGGGATACATAGCCAAGCCCTCCTGTTATTGTAAATGTGCATAAACAGCGGCAGATCAAACACACCATCAGATTGATTGTGCTTACTTGTCCCACAAACACATTCTTTTTCATAGAAAAATTTCTGCTAGTGTTATCTACAGCTGCTCATTATAAATATTAATAAAGTCTTCATGACCATTATTTCTAAAGTAGGTTGGTTATATTGTTGTATGTGTCCATTTCTGGGCACATCTGACAATGAGATGGACCATTCATGAGCATTTCAGTTTTTATTCACTATCTCATCATTACATTCAGATTCAGATCTGTACTGAAAACAGGGGCCTCAAGGTTGTTTGTTTTAAATTATCCATTTATTTTAATGTGTTTAACAATAAAATTTTAATATAAATTAAAATACAAAATTAAGGGATCATAAACATTTAAAAAATATGTTGTAGGTACCTGCCTGCAGTTAGTATCATGGGCTCAGATAATTTCAATCAATAATGATAATTATAAGATATCAACACATCAAATCCATTGAAAAGTCATAGATATTTGTTGACCATTTGCATTTACACCTAAAACCTATGTAAAATCCTGGATAAAAGCTCATAACAGTAAAATATGATTTATAAAAATGGATTTCTGCATTATAAAAAAATATAATTTCGTGTAACAAATGAGGTACCAGGCTAGCTAGATATCTTTTAGAGTTCCTAGAATTGAATTCTATAAAGAGTTGTTTACTTTGAAAGGAGAATGGCGAATTTCCATACATGCTTGGACCTAAATTTTTTTGTAACGTATATGACAACCACTATTGAATTCCTGTAGATTAATAAACTGTTATGCTATTTCTAAAAAATATTTTGACAAAAAAGCTGCAGTTTTTTTTTATTTGAGTTAAAAGGTTTTATAGGTTATGCCGATTTTGACGTATCAAATGAGTAACGTTCGATATACCTATTATAAGTACATATTAAAAATGTGGATGAAGTCCATTTAGATCTACCCGTTGGTTCTCGCGAGGGACGCGCGTCCTATTATAACAATTGATGTCAGTTATATTTTTAACCGCGAGCCAAGCGATTAATTATGATTTTACACTAGTTTTGTAGACAATAGATAGAGACAGATAGATACTGAATAAATATGTTATTTAAGTACCTAACAATTGTTCTAGTATAGGTACTTACCCAGGTACTAAATACTACCTACCAGTAGAATATACCTACTGGTAGGTAGTAGGTACTTTGAAGTATCGGGACATGCATAGGCTTTCAATAAAACAAGGTCATTTTTATTTAGGTTTTTATTCATCAAAATAAAATCCAATGACAATATTGTCTAAGAATTCTGCCAGTGGATTTATATTGCGTTCATGCAAATCCAAATAACACAGCCAATTGTCGATTATCTAAGGTCCATTCAAATGCCGTAGTCACGTGTAGAAAATAAATAGGTATCCGTAGAAAAGCAAAGGGTCGTGGTGTAGTCAGGAGTCAACCAAAAACCGTAGGAACGCGCACAAAAAGAAAGTACCTTTCGAATTGTGTGACAGTCACACAATGTCAATGTAGTTTCAACTAAACTCTATTAAAAATAAAATTATTTATCATTATTATGACTAACAGAAATGTTTCAAATATAAAAAAAAAACAATGTGGAGATAAATACCGTTCAGAGGAACATATGGAACGACATTGTGGGTGCGTTCCAAATCACAATCAGCTTAACTAACAGCCTAAAATATATAAATGTATATTTCTATTTTCTAGACATACTGCTAGTCCTGGAAAATATTGAATTATGTTATTTAATTTAACTTTAATAAAGCAATTTTTTGATATATATTATGTCGTTATACGCAGCTAGGGCCAATTTCGCCATTGTCCTTTACAGAAACACTTTGAACCCGTGTGACCTCACACTACACTTACTATACAAAACATTGACAATTGTTATTGTAAATGTGAATGATGGCGATAATAATTTTATAAAATAAATATTTTTAGGTAAAGTAATAATATTAACTGACATTTCATGGAAAGTATTTTTTTGTAAATAAGTTTTCGTTTTTAGGCTAACAATAAAATAAAAAATAAATACTTCAGACATAAAATGTGTCACAGGAAAATAGAAGAAAGCAGGAATTAATTTGATTACTATTGTATACTATTATGGATTCATTAACAATTTTTATAGATGTTGAAGTTTTGAAATTTGCATTTTATTGTTATTGTTATGTGTATAATAATTGAAATTAAACTTTATATAGTTGATATGTACGAAATTGCTGAGACAAAGATTGTAAAATGCCATATTTTACTTATTTTATTTATTTGAGGTGGAGTTGAACTTTTTGGTTTTGTTATGTTACATGATTGTACCTATACCATTTTTTGTTACAGTCTATAAATTAACTAAATGTATTTAAATTAAAGATTGATGGCCGCCTTTATTAATTATCATTTAATGATCAATAATAATTTTACGAAAACTTTTTTTGACCATCATTCCTTCTATAAATATACCTACATCATTAATAACCACCATTACTGCTCAACTAAATTGACAGTAATATCAATCCACAGTTCTGTAGATCGTCAAATAGCAATTTGTAAGCTATACATTCTTAAGCCAGTCTTGTTCTTATCTCTACATATATCTGCCGGTATAATTTTAACTAACTGATAGCGGCTAGTAAATAGGTTTTTAGGTCATTTATTTGTTCTCATTTACAGTATATAATCTATTTGAATATAATTACCAAGGATATACTAGTATTTATACAGCTTCATAAAGAAATACGTGATTTATGATTCTCCAATCAAAGGTATACCTAAATTGGAGGTTGTAGTTTGAAAATGGTAGCACAATATGACCACATGTGATATTGTAACTCAAAAATGGCTGCATACCTCCATTTAGTTACAGGAAAATGATACATAAAGCCTTCCTCAAGAATAATCCAATGTACACACATCTGAACATGCCATGTGAGACCTGTTTTGCATGCATTTGTTTGATAGCTGAATGAAATCAATGATTTATGCCTTTGAAGTAGATCATGTTGGTTTTTATAGCCGTCATGAGTGGACAAGAAGGCTATAGAACTGCCCCGAGTCTTGATTCTCAAGCATGCAAAACCTGAATTACTCACACCGCTTCAGGTGTTTATGCTTGCAACAGTTTGTGGCAACAATCCTACAACCAAAACAAACATATGTATTAGTTTAATTAAAAATGTAAGTTAATAGGTTAGATTTGTAGTAGTGTATACATAGCTTTGGTGGCCTGGCCACCACCCTGGTGTCTGGCTTCCTACCATTGGCCACATTATCACTTACCAGGGTGAGATTGTGGTAATACTAAAGCACTGTACAATAGACACTAGTACTCAAAGCATTCATTGGTATTGTCTAATTCATAATATTGAAATATTAAAATATAAAAGAAATAATGTGTTAGTGGAAAAAAACCAGGTTGAATAAAAAAAACAGCATGCATATGTTAAGCTTCCAATACAATTTACTGCCGATTACTTAGTAATAATAACATTTTCTGTGCTTCTCCCAATCACTAATTATATATTGTAATACTATTAAAAATAAATATTTAAGTCTTGATTAAAGTAATTAGCGCGATCATATTCGTCTCGATACAGCATCGCTTCGACCTTGCTCATTATAAAAATAAAGCTTCAGAAACACTGGCTCGATGTGGTCGCTCGTTAAACATGTCATATGTATTTTTCATAAAACTATTCCTAATAAACTAAGGCGTCACCCACGACTTCAGATCATTAATTAAATGCTAGTTCCCATTTGAAATAATCAACAACCAGTCCAAATTATTATGTAAGAATAATTGTTACGTAATAAACAGAAGCCTGATGTTCAACATAACATAGTGAGTCTTCATACAGAAAACTGTTCGTGGGCGGTCTGTCATGGGAAACGTCGCAGGAGAACTTGCAGCGGTACTTTTCGCGCTATGGCGACGTCATCGACTGCGTCGTCATGAAGAACAGCGAGTCCGGACGCTCAAGGGGCTTCGGCTTCGTGACGTTCGCTGAACCGTCGCTCGTCAACGTCGTGTTGCAGAATGGACCGCATCAGCTTGACGGAAGGTAAGTGACATTCGGCTAATAGTTTTTTATTTTCATGTAATCAAATAATTTCCAGGATTGACAGGGGCTCTACCGCGTAATTTTGGTTTTTATAAATTTTATCCAATCAGGGCACACGAATCGTCATCGTCGTGCTACGTCATTGGATGAAATCGATAAATGGTGTTCGTTACGATTACCACCAAAGATACGCAATAGCCAGGCTGGTTAGTTCAACGTCACTATGTAACATCTAATTAAGATAGGTATAAAATTATAACATCGTGCGGTGAATAGACGCGCGACACGCTACGTGTCATGCGTGTCGCGCCAATGTGCGGATACCTTAGCAGCTCCGGTTAACTTTTGTTCGTGAGTGGTATGGTACTTAATTTAATAAATTATATTTGTCCTAGCTTGATTATTTTTATAGTTTTACTAGCTGCCCGGCGCAACTAAATCCACGTGGTGCTACCCTACCCTAAACTACCCTATTTGTGAATCTAAACCATCCAGGGCGCCGCCCAAACGCATACAAAAAATATCATTCAAATCGGTCCAGCCGTTAAGAGGAGTTCAGTGACATACACACGTGCAGAAGTTTTTTTATATATAAAGATTAAATAATACATTTAATAAAATAAACAACAAAGCTTCTATAAAATAATTTTATAGAAGCTTTGTTGCAAGTCAAATTTTTTATTATGAAAAGGATACGTGAGTATCGTTTTCTGAAAGGATGTCTTATAGGTATTGTGCCAATAGTGCTTTTTAGCTCAGAACTGTAATATCATCTACTCGTTATTAAGCCATTTAAGAAGACTACACGGATTAAAACAAAATGTGCTGCGCGATATGCACGCTGTTTTGTCGCCGATTTATTGAATTTCGACTTTTTGCTAATTGTGTGAGTAAGTATCTAAAAATTCTTCAGTTGTGATGACTTCCTAGAATGTTTCATATTGATTTATTTCGTAACTAGGTTAAGCTGATTAACGCGAGTTGAAAATAGCTGACACCAGTCATAAGTGTGGTTTTATAAATACCTATAGGCAGGTAAATTGTGAAGCTTAGGTTGCTCACTACAATGCAATTTTGTCACGTTATAATCGTCACAAACTAGCTTCAATTGTAGAGATGTATCTCTTAAATGAACTCCCAAAGATACGTCATTTTCAACATAATTATAAAACCCTACATTAAATTTTGATGTGACCTGATTCTTGTTCACGAAAATAAACTGGCTTGTAGGCCTTTTCAATAATGCAGATGTGTTGGTTGATCTGCCACGTAAAATACGAGATTTTTGTTGTTTTAATGATCGCCGTTAGCTGTGTCAAAGGCAAGGTCTGCGGAACGATATAATTTTCCACTAAATGTTTAAATAACGGATCTTGAGTTTAAAGAGCATGACGCATAACATTTGTTCAAAGATTTAATCTTTTAAAATTGCTTTTTTTATTGAGGAATATTTTCATTCATATATCTGGTTATATTGACATGTTGCTATGCAAATCGAGTCTATAATAGATTCTAATAATTATACGCGTAGCAACCCTTAAAGCATTGCGCACTGCGTTGCAACGAGTCAATAAGGTCCCGCGCCCATTACATATGTAAATATCAATGGGCTTTATGTACAGGGGTAAGGGCGGCGGGCTGTTCGACGTCACGACGTGAACCGAAGCGCGTTAGAGGGACAGTTCACGGTCGTTGCTTCTATAACTATTCAGTTATTACGTCAAACGTATTTTAGTTGGGAGTACGTGACAATCTGGCAGATTAGAGCCGCTGCGTCTTCGGACACTATTACGCTACGCTATGCGCTTAATTATGGCATTGGTAAACATAGTTCAATAATTGCGTATATAATTGACCACGATAAATAGAAATTCCTCAAGTATTCAACAAATATTTTGCGCGGAAATAGCTATCAATCATAACTGCAGAATAAACTAATCTCAGTAACTACTAACTACCCATCATTATGAAAAGCTTTAAAATAGCAAATAATATAAATTACTTCGCTTTTTGTTCATAACGTGTATTTACTGGTAGGGTAGGTGATATATTATGTATGACTGCACTGATTCACATTGGTTTAAAATTTCAAATAGACAAGCTCGTGTACAAATATTTGTTCGTCGGCGGCGCTTAAACTCTTCATCGCTATACGCTAGTAACACAAGACACGTTAACGAGTCTACAGCTGATCAATCAAACATTGGTCTGTTATTCGATTTATAACTAACAATTTCAATAAAATTGAGATCCACATCCAGGCAGTGCCGCCGGCCACGTCAGCCGTCGGTACGTTCAGATGTTTGTGGGACATTGACACGCAAATTAGCATATACTCTGTGCTCCCATGAGCTCGAGAGTCTACAAGGTTTGCGACAGTTATGTTAAAATTTCTCGACCTGTGTAAATAAAAACTTAGGTGAAAGTTGTCTTGCAGAAATAATTTTAAAGCGGTAGGTAGGTAGTGTAGGTAGATAGGTGTGACGTACAAACTATAGTTCTCCAAGTAAATATTATTCGCCGAACCGAGGCGAGTCCGACTCTATAGAAGGAAATCTCATAAAGGCCTCTATAACTCTTAATTTCTCAATTAATAGTTTTAGAGGACCGCTTAAGAAGGATTAATTAATTCTTTCCTCATATCCCTATCATGTGTTGACTAAGGGTAATTGAATTAAAGCTTGCATTTATCTTTTTCTTCCGTTTAAGTTGCCTTTGACCAAAAAAATCTCTATAATATGTATATGATAATAACACTTAAAGCACCTATTAAATACAGTTGAAATCTGAAAAAAATAACCACTTGAGGATAACACGTGGTATATTGGAATGACCTACAAACCCTGATTATAATAAAAGCTTGTTGCTAGGTTCTGCCATTGTGCATTGCGCTCTGGCATTTACATTTACTGAATTTCTAAGACAATTAATCAGTAATCACTGCCATCGCCGACAATTATACAAACAACAATGTCAGCCATTTTATTTAAGTCCGAGGTCATTTATTTAGGATTGATTTATTTTTAATTCGGATTGTCTTTGAGGTCACCGAATTACGTTACCGATAAGCTATAGTTTCCAGAAACATTCAATAAACATTAGTGGGCTTTAAAATTCATCGAAATAATGAAAACAAAATGGCGGACTTGGTCGCCATGTTGAAATATTAGCTGGTGTGTAGTAAAAACATTACTGATAAAAATATAATACATTTTAAACTATGTAGTTGTTATCATATCAGACAATTGAAATCAGTCTCGAGTAAAACTAATGATACTAAAATTATTCTATCAGTAGGTATTGGCACGCAACCGCGTTCAGGAGAAGTATCGTATTTTTTTGATTACTCTTTTCATTCAGATTTTTTATGTTTGAAATTTGTTGGTGGTCTCATTGAATACAAGCAACAATAACTATGCTTGTCAATGAATTCACAGCGAAGACTATACTTTATCAGTAGCTGAATTTTTAAATGTCATTTGACCTACATTTTGGGAGCTATTGCTATTTCAACAAAATAATTACTCTTCTACTATAAAACTAGATTTGTGGGTTGGGTCATCTTTCCAAACACCTTTTAATATTGGTCTGAACTTCTGAAGTCGCGATCTAACATCAGTATTTAAATCAGAAAGTATCCACCCAGGGTATGAAATGAAATGAAATGAATAAATTGATTATGTAAATATTCAAACAAACACATCTAAATGAACTTGAAATGTTGGTAACTTATACTTCTCAAGTTGATTGTGTACATTTCTCGCTGTACCCCTGTCCCTTTCACCCTCATTTATAAAGTTAGTTATTTAAAGCCAGCTGAGTCACTTTATGTACAAACCTTGTATTCGAGGCTCTTAGTTCTAAGAATTTTCAAACGTGGATAACGTTTATTTGTTAGTAATCAAGCCCTGGATCTCTTCGTATCGTGTTTCGGGATAGCTGCACATATGGTTAGAACTACAAATATATGCAGGCTTATCAAAGTCAGGACAATTTTTTTGATTCAATGTTGGTAGTCACATAATTCTACATAGTTTTAGTTTCAATGAAAAGAATATTGGTAAATTGGTAAATATGCCAAACAAAATCCATTGTTACCGAAAACCGATTTTGAGTTATTTAATAGTTGTTTTGTTTTAAAATTTTTTAGTCAGTTTAAAATAAAATAGGAATAAATCTATAGAAAACAATTTTACTGTCAATAATCCCATTTATAAATTACACCAAAAAAACTTGAAAAAAAAAACCCAGTAATTCGCATTTTTTTAGGACCACTAAGGTGTCAAACAAGCATACGACCCGCCTGATGGTAAGCAGTTACCGTAGCCTATGGACGCTTGCAACACCAGGGGTATCAATCTTATTAATTATCTCCGGAACTAGAAAAAATAAGTTCTTTAGTTCTACACCTACGCCGACGATATGTTCTCTGTAAAATGAAGATGCTCGTTCTTTCTTTAGACTTCCTAGTAATTCTGTGACCATAACACCTACCGACTGCCTGTATAATAATTATGCGTTTCTTTATAATTAATATACTAATTGTTACCTGTAGAACTATCGACCCGAAGCCATGCAACCCGCGCACGCTGCAGAAGCCGAAACGCGGCGGCGGCTACCCGAAGGTGTTCCTCGGCGGGTTACCGTCGAACATCACCGAGACCGACCTGAGGGTGTTCTTCGGACGCTACGGGAAGGTCATGGAGGTGGTCATCATGTACGATCAGGAGAAAAAGAAGTCGAGAGGTAAGTCTTAACATTCAATGTTATGCATCGGTGATTTCTTCTAGTTGCCCGCAACGTTTTCGCGGCTTAGCTACGACATAGATTTAGATGAAATTTGGCAGTGGTGTAGCTTGGTTCCAGGAGATGGACATCTATTGTTTTTCTGTAGCTATAAAGTAGGGGCGTTTGGCACCAAACACCTAGGCATAGTCTCTTGTACGAAATACGTTCTGGGTACGTGTTCACTTACAAATGACTGACAGTTCTTGTGTTGAGGTTATGATGATATGTTATCACATTATGACGTCACTCAATCCTTTGTACTACAATTATGTAGTTCAGATATGACCTTTATTTAACATCTTCAAGCTTAAGTCCTTATTTTAATTAACATGAGATTTATAGCACTTAATTACTTTCCCTTAACTAAAAGTACTTTAACAACTTAGTTTTGGCGATACGAAATGTTAATGAAATTTTCGTCGGTCGATATTAACTGGAAATCTGCCTTGAGTCTATAACATGCTTGCCAACCATATAAATTACAGTGTGATATAATATAAATCAAATGCTACAGTTCCGAAAATCCACATCCAGGCAGTGCCGTCGGCCACCTCAGCCGTCGGTACGTTCAGATGTTTGTGGGATATTGATACGCAAATTAGCATATACTCTGTGCTCCCATGAGCTCGAGAGTCTACAAGGTTTGCGACAAAGTATTACTTAATAGCATATTAATCGTCTGGAGTCTAAATGAGCAAGCTGTTTAAAATCCGCGAAGAAATTTCATATAATCACTTTAAAAGGTGACCTTATTCAACCTACTTAAAGTGTGAAAGGTGTCTCAAATACTTGTATTCTTAAATGTTGAAATAAATACCGAATCGAATAACTTACGGTACCAACCGAGTTGTTCATATACGAACATAGGATGTATATCTACAAAGAGTAACATAAAATGAATTGCTGTTTTCATAGACCTCCTTTACAACATAGTAAATATTGGACATTTATTAAAATTAAAAATATCATTGTTAAAGGCTTTGGATTCCTGTCGTTTGAGGATGAGATGTCTGTCGAACGTGTCACCCAGGAGCATTTTATCAACCTTAACGGCAAACAGGTAAATATTTCTTCAAAAACCAATCATGCTTTATTTTTATGTTACATGTATTCTGTGTGTAATTTTCACTCCGTAACTCATATAGCCAAAGAAACAGTTTCTGTTGAAAGTTAGTAATTTTATTACCCAATAGAATCTACTTTGCAATATTTGTTGCACATCTCCGCAACGAATTAAATTATATGCGTATGAATATTTCTGATTTGATTTGCATAGTTTTCGAACTAGCTATGCAGTTGGATATTTTATTTCCTTTTTTAATATAGTGGTAAATATTTTTGCAATATGGCTATTCTAGTCGCTAAAATTATTGGAAGTAAAAAGAGATCAGTCCACATCCAGGCAGTGCCGTCGGCCACCTCAGCCTTCGGTACGTTCAGATGTTTGTGGGACATTGACATGCAAATTAGCATATACTCTGTGCTCCCATGAGCTCGAGAGTCTACAAGGTTGCGACAAAGTTTCACTCGAAAAGTATTATTTTCGAGAGTTAGGCACTTCTCACACGTAGCAACTATAAACAAAACTAAATAGCTAGCAGTAGTATTTCCCTAATATCTATAGGAAGATGTAGTTCAAATGAGGTTATTTAATGTTGTGTGTAGACTGTAGTGACATCATTTTTCCTCAATCTTTTTTCCTCTCTTTTATATACCTTATTATTTAACTTATCTGTAAAGTTTATGTACTGAGAATTGTCTTCGCCAATATGACACCACAACTCCTATTTAGCCATGCGGGTGTCAAAGATGCTCTTCATCACCTGCCTGGGTAACAAGGTATATTAAGGTTTGTGATTACCAAACTTTGGCGAGAACTTGCACCCTGATGTTCTTATCTGTGTTATGTGTATAATTTTAAATTAGGAATATGCTCTTTTACTTTAGGATTGTGTAATAATGGTAACCGTGAACTCAATCAGGTGGAGATCAAGCGCGCTGAGCCTCGCGACGGTTCGGGCAAGCTCGGGTCTGGTTCGGGCGGCATGGGCGGCGGCGCGATGAACGCGCCCGGCGACACGCCGCAGGCCGGCCAGTGGGGCCCGCCCGCCGCCGCGCCCATCAACATGATACAGGGCCACAACGGCC
>OX596259.1:13158938-13419000 GCA_951394255.1 Polyploca ridens
TGATATTAGGTCGGTCGGCAGAGGCGCGGGCGGCCCGCACAACCCTCGATTGATATTACTCGCCCAGAGGTTATCGCGACCCCTCTTCTAAGCTGAAGGACGCTGACAACGCGTACGTACAAGTTACGTACACATTTTTATTAACTTTGCTTTTTTAATATTCTATTATGGATGTGGGCTTTTCGTGAAAGGATTATTTTTAACTTCACACATTTCGAATTTTTAATAATATCTTTTTCTTTCGGATAATTTTTAAATGATTTCTTTTAATAATGTCGTACCTATTGTTGTTCGATGGGATCTCACTATATCGCGTAGTGGTGATGTTACCTCGGTGTATCGCTTGTAGTTATGTCCTGTTGTACCTACCTACTAGTAGCTAACTACTGTACTGTACAGTATAGGTACGTTCGGCCGGTAGGGCCGCGCGGTGCCCGCGTCGCGTCGCGTCGCGCTGTACTATCGACGCCGATCCGATGCCGCTTGCTCGCGTGACGCACATTTGACAGACTTATGTTTAACAAGGCCAATTTAGGGAAAATGACCCTAAAAGAAACTTAACTTAAGCTAATAACTTGTATAAATATTTGGTATATATATCGGTATGTATGTTTAATGTTAGAATTTTGGTTATTTACCACCCACTAGACTTAGGTAAAAAAAGGTAGGGAGTAATGAAATAATTATGTGTTAATATTTAACAAAACAAAGTATGACTGAACGTGATTTAAATATTTTTAATTATTCCCGTTCCTCGACAGGGGAACGATTCTGTATAAATATTCGTAATTTTAATTTGTTTTCTAATATGCATTTTAGTTTTTTATCGCAATTTTAAGTTGATAATATGGATTTATACGTTAATGAATTAAATTTACCTGCCAAATTGTTAAATAAAACGAGCAACAAATAATGTATGTGTTAAGTATTGAAGCTCAAGCATTTAGGATATAGAGTCGGTGACGGCGCCCGCCCCCCTCGCGCGGACACTCTGTACATATATATCTATCTATACTTACTTGTGTGTAAAGCATAATTTTAATCGATTCTCTCGTCACATAGTTTTAAAGTTTTAATTTATGTGATTGCCAAATATTTTTAAAACTGTATAGAGCTTTCGACGGCCGCTACGGCCGCTATGTTAGTCGTATCATAATATGAACCCGACGCGACCGAAGGCCGCGCGCTCGCCCCGCTCCGTTACAAAGTGAGTTATAATTTAAAATAACATTGTTAGATTAAATTTAATGTTAGTCCTTTACTGTACTATATCGCTCAATCATTTGACCGATCGACTGATTAAAATTTTAGTGATAAGCTAAGTAATTAATCTCGGAGCGTCGCGACGAGCGTGTGGCCCCACGGTGTATAACATCGAGCGTCTCGAGCATTATTTGTTGTAATTATTATCTAGAGTTTACGGATCTACTGATAGACTGGCCCGCCCGGCCGCCGCACCTGCACCCGCGGCGCCGAGCGGGAGAGTTGTTCCTTTAATTTTAAATGAATAGACCCGCGGCGGCGACTCGCGCGCCCCGCTCGATAAGATTTGTTATAAATGTTTTAAATAGACGAATTGTTGGTGATTACATTGAATGCATAATTTGATCGTTTAGAATAGGGTTATTTAAGATCGCTCCATAAGTAAAGTATAATTTATCTATTGAGGAATATTGTGAGGTATATAAGCAAATTATAAGTGACGCGGTCCGGGGCGAGGGGTGCGGCGTCTCAAATTTAACGGTAAACATAGTGAAAACGCCTTTACATTGTGATGTTCATAGATAACGCACATATTGGTACATAGCTCTATATATTACAGACTCGACTGAGACACGATCAGTATGTAGGAAGTTGAAACTCGTACCTTATATCAATATAATGAAATAATGTTAACTAATCGACGTCGGTGCCTAACTGCCCACTAGGTTACGTATTCATAGTTGTGCCGCTTCGTTTACTCTTCGTTCCTATGTTAGTTAGGTTAATTTGTTTCGATTCATTCCTCCGTAGTGCGTAGGTGGTTCATTATCTCGCGCGCTTTTATTCGCATTTTGTTGTCGGCCAGCTGGTGAACGCTGAGACGCGGCTCGTGCGTTATGAGTCACGTCCCGTACGTGGCGCTGGCGTAGCGTCGCGTGTACACTCGCCGCATAATATCAGTTCCATCATTTCGGTTATAATTAATACTTACTGTAGGTTTAATGTACAACCACCGATGACAAGAATTAAATTGTTCACACCTGTTTTAATGTTAGGAAACGATGCCTTACAAAAAGTTAAGTGAATATATAGATGATTTATAATTATGTTATTTTCAGTGATAATGATTAGCGCTAAGGTGTAAGAACCGGGCTCGGCCCGCACTCACAAACCTTCGGAACAATTTAAGAACTTAGTTTGTAATGAACCAATGTGGCAATCTTCTAATTAACATAAAGAGTATAATTTATTTAAATAAAGGTATAATATGTATTAGAAATTTTAGATTTACTCAACATTAAAACTTAGTGCAAATTATTGTGAAAAAATCAATTGAGACTATTTATATGGGTTTTTAATTATTATTATATAGGAGAACATAAAATATTGGATGAATTTATTAATTAAAATAGTTAGCAAAATACAAATACGGTAAGACTCGTTAGAGGCTCGTCTGTCAAATGTGTACCTCACTTGCGCACGCGGCTCGCACTGCGCGTCTCTACGGCGGCATCATCATCCCCCCACCACCCCACTATAGTAGTCCTCATTACAGTCCTCACGGCCCCACTAATTATATTATATACTTATATAATAAATACAACACGAGCCGACCGAGCGTCGGCCCACCATCACACTATATATTATAATAACTAACATATTTGTACAAACCGTGAGTGACGTGAACACTTGCATCCTTTGCATTTGAATATTACACTAAGTAATATCGACATAAGATATACAATTGTATCTTAATTAAAAAATATATAATGTTTATGAAATAATATTTTAATCATGGCTTAACTGTAGTACTGTTGTGTAGTTAACCTTTCGACACTTGTTTGTATTACTTTATATTATAGTGTACGCGGTTTTATATGTGTATGTTTATTCAGTAGTATATAAAGGAAACATGTTTGTGTAAAAGTGTATTTTGGTATAATGATTAAAGGTAACATGGCCGCCCACAGTCCGCTGTGCGGCGGCTGCACCGCGGCGGCACGGCCCAACCGCGCTATTCATTAATAATTATATTTATGATCGTAATTGACTAATTATACAAGACCCCTAGTGTTAAAGATAGATTACTTAGAGTCGACTCTTTTTAAGTTCACAACTACTCGTCTAATAAAATTAAATAATTTGCATTTAAATAAATGTATATCGGCCGCCAACAGTCGATTTTTACTGTAGTCTTTTCGAAACTTATTTTAAAAACAATGCAGGTATTATTAAATATAAAACCTCATATTTATACTAGAATTTAATATAAATGTAATTATGGATCCCATTTTATCGTAAAATAAATTGCACGGGCTTTACAGTTAATTATAACATTAATTATTATAAAACTTAGGGCAAGTTGTTATTTATTTCTGTTTTAATTAAAATTTTTGATGTTGATTATTTTTTAAACTATTTTTTTTTCTTAGTGAATTAAAGTACATAATTCTCGATTGATTAGATTACAAAATTGTTAGGTGAACTATCGACTGATGTACAATATATAAAGTAATGTTTACTTACGGACAGTATATAAGTTTACTTTACGCCGCCCCACTACGGGACGGATGCTGTATTTATACACACTTGTATTAATTTCCTAAAATGTAATTAATTGGGAGCGGCGACCGCGACCGAGCCACAAACTAAGCATGTTACGATTGTAAGACTATTAGCTAGATTTGTTATAATCTTATAATATGTAAACTACTTACTATACTTAGCCCTAACGAGTGCAGATCGCGTAGAGCGCCGCGCGGGCTGCGGGCGGCCGCTCGCTAGCCACTTGCTGGCACTGGCCACTGGCACTGGCCACTTGACTCGCTAGCTAGCCACTAGACTCGGCCCTCGCAACGCACGCGGCACAACTAAGTTTTACTTTATTATGTTCCTTATATAAAAAGGAAAATTATGATAGACTTACAAGAGCGTCCTTGTTGTTTCTTTTTACATTTGATTACCTAATGATAATTAGTTAATTACGGTTTTAATTATTAATTTTAACCGGAGTACTAAAGCACTAAAGTAAGACGAGAAGCTTGTACGCGAAGAGTTAATTGATGTAATGTTTAAAAGTGCTATCACAACATAACACTGAGGTCTTTCGGAGTAGTAATTATGCATTATTCATATTAGGTATTTTGGGTATATTATATTAGTGTTAGATTTAACTGGTAACATAAGTATGTAGTTTGTAATGTAATGAAGAAAAAATAAACAGTTTTGTCGTAGTTTCCTATTATTAAGCTTCTTCTATCTTAATGGATTAAGTAATACTACTGGTTGATTAATTAAAATATTAATATTACCACTGCAAATATTTGAGATATCTTATGATGAAATATATATCTACTTTAAGGACATTATAAAGCGTAGATAATTAAAAGAAATCAAAAATTTCAAAATAAGAGTTGCATTTTTAATGTTTTCTCTCCCTCTACTCCCATAGATTAAAACAACTTCCCCGCTGGGGTGACTATAGAATATCATAATTTTTGTTTTTATATTGAGGCATACATTAGCCAATGAACCAGTCCCATAATAGTCTTACACTACTAAAATATACCTAACAATATTAAATGAACAATAACTAACGGATTAACATCATGCCGTTTCCAATACTTGTTATCAGTATATATAACATGAATAATTTACCTTCTCTTGCACACAATAACACTTAAAACACCTGGTAATGTATTATTGCACATATATAACAGTTTATTATCTATATATTATTCCCTTCAACTTACTGCTATGAGTGTCCAATTTAATGTTAAAATGATAAATCGTAATAAAATGATCCTTATTGCTCCAATATGCATCTATGTCACAACAGAATATTCTAGAAATACGGTTTTCCGATTATGATATTGCTAATCAGCAGATGGTGTCATACCAATCAACCAGATGTATTTTGGTTCTGTAACCTCAGTTTTGTAACTCGCTTTTTTATGATCCTTACGGAGTACTCTGTATTTAGGAAAGCTCAAGTTTCCAGCAGTGATTTGATATTTCTAGCTAGGTTGACAATAAAGGCGTGTGGCACTTCCTAGCAGGGCCACCATCACGGAGTTGAATTCAGAGTCTGTCGTTAATGAAACTTGTCACCAAATATCGGATTTTGTCGGTACCTGGTTAACAAATAAGGGTAATTAGATCCCTTTTGCAGATTAGATTAGCTTCCCTTTTTTTTAGGTGGCCCTTTTTGGCAGGGCCACCTATAAACCTGGGATCGATAAAATCTAATGTTAGGTGACAAAATAGCGACAGACGACAGCCTATCCGTGATGGTGGCCCTGGACCAGGAAATTCCACACAATAAATGTATACGAGGGATTATTTTCCAAAAATGCGGTTTTATGAACCTGTAAAACAAGCACTTATCTAATAGGTTAATCTGTAAATACTACCTCGATCAGATTATGCTATTAGGATCATATCTACCTGTGAGGCTCTTGTGTTCTATATTTCCGCGGACGATTCCTTGTCTACGCAGGCCTTAACTATGAAATACCATATATTTTCTGATTTCTTACTGTTACTTTAGTGCCCTCTACCTCCCAAAAGTACAGAAATATATATACAATGCTAGATTCAGGTGTCAAAAGACTAAGATAGAATTACCCATCCGCGGATCATTTTATTGCGATCATTTAATGAGTATGGTAGTTATTTGACATTGTGGCTGCAAAGTGTGAAAGTAAACCGACTAGTTGTGTACGACAGAGGGTGACGGTGTGGGCAGTAGCGCGGGCAGTCCCAAGTACGTGACAGTGCCACAGATGAGTGAAGCAGTAGGAACGCCCCCTCAGGTTACATTCATACCCATTGTAATTGAACAAGATACTTATCATACATTAGTATTTATCACTTAATTAGTTACTAGCTATTCCCCGCGGCTTCATCCGCTTTGCTCAGCCAATTTTCATTTAAAAATTCGTTAATTGAGCCTTGAAACACGCTCACTTTCGCATTTATTAAGAATGGTCTCCAAGCTGCCTAAATAAACAATCTGTAAAGTAAATACTTATTCTTATATCCTAAAATATCTCTGAGAATCATCGACTTATCATAAAATTCAAAAGCTGCAAGTAGATGACATTGATTTATTATTATACTAATCCCTCAATAAGTGGTTAAATCAAAACACTTCGACAGGTCCCAATGATGTACTGCGGAGGTATGGTGTCGCCTCAACCTTCCTTTTGCAATGTCTCTGATATTTCCGCATCAGCTTCAGGTTAACACAATACCTAATAAGTAGTAGAAGTTGTTATTTACCATTGAATCGTTATTGCCCAGTCGTTACCAGAAATTGAATTAGTATCTTAGATGAATAAACACTTGTAGTGAGCTTAGTATATTGCATCGTAGATTTTAGTAGAAACGTGGTTATGGGACTACAACATACAAACAGTACTATAGAAATGACTCGTGGGAAGTATACCTACATATAATGAAGTACATATTTATGACAATATTTTAGCACGACATAGTGTTTTCATGAAAGTTACATAGTCCCCTAAAGTTAAGGCTTAGGATATACATGGATGATCTTAATATAAAAAAATCGTGGAAAAAGTAAAGAATATTTGCAGTGACTACTGTGCCCAGTTAGTTTTCAGAAATAAATATTATGATCATCCCTATACATCCAAGTTTTTTCTTGTACATATACCAATCTCTTAAAAGCTCTGGTGAGTGGAAAGTGGTGCGTGGTGCGGTAAGTGTTTTCTTATTTATTCCTATCAAAATTACAGTAAAACTTGTAAATAAACAAATTAATAAAGTGAACTAGAATGGCTTTGAAAATATTGCTATATTTATACTTGTTGTAAAAACTTCACCGACGATAACGTGTGTATTTTGACACAGGTGACGATTATGAATACACTGGCGGTTCAGGGGATGGATACCAGCGGTCTTCGAAGCGCAGTTACCACGGGTCATCATCAGGTGGGACAGCATCTGCTTCCTCCTACCATCCCTATAGGCGTTAACGAGTGAAGCGCGCGCGCGACTACTCCGGTCCGGTCCGGTGCGACCTCCTCGCGGTACATGCTAGCCTGGTAACTAAGTTGAGTTTACACGTCCACGATTGTTGATTTAAGGGGGGATTTGAGTCAGGTGGGATGGTAGTCTCTCATATTATTTAGAAATGACTTTTATGGTATACTTTTTATAATAACGCGTTTGTAATATCTATTCCTATTCTCCTGGGTGGGAGGAGGGTATCAATGAGTTTTAGAAGTTGTTAAGTGACAGTAGGTTTTAATCTACATAAATAGACATTATTGGATTATAAAAAATAGGAATCGGCAAATGTATCTAATTTTTGTGAAGGGACTTAACGTTAGTTTTACCGACCAAGGTATTATGCCAGAGTCCCAGTGATTATTTTCATATATATATAGGCAGTGCTGTTCCCATTCACATATGACTACTTGTCTCTCCGATCTTAAACCCATAAGTAAGCAATCTTTTACGCGTATTTTACTTGTAAAATAATTATTATATTTTTTTTCTATGAATACAATCATTGAGTTTGTAAATGGATTTTTAAACGGAAACTAGTCTATGGGGAAGGATTTGTTAGTTGATAACTTGATACAGTTTATTTTAACAGCAACTGATGCGTATCTCTGACATTGTATTTAGAGTAGCTGATGGATCTTTTCTTGTGAACACATTTCCTCAAATGATGTAAGTTAGTAGTTTAGTTTATTTTTCTTTTGGACGTATTTGTGTAGCGTGGACTGGCGTTTGTTTCGATCCAGTGTGCCTGATGCTGATAAATTTCAGTTGTATCACAATAATATAGTTTTATGTGAATGAATATTACATTTTATAACAATGTATGTTACCTACAGTATGCTTTCCAATACAAGAGGTTAATGTTTTTGGTAGATGGCCGAAATTTTGATGTACTATTTTTCTATAAAATAAATGTTGCTAGTTTTTAGGATTAAACCATGTTATATGGTTAACAAATTATCTGCGACTGTTACGTAAGATTAACTTTAAATTACAAATACATACATACATACCATCATTCATCATACTAATCACGTTACTTGTAGACGCTATTTAAATGAATATAAGTTAGTTTAAATAATTTTAATTTGTGCATTCTAGTTGAAGCATTTTAGATATGTTTAATATTAATTAATCAATTTAAAATAGTTTGTAAGGACTCCGTATCCAAGTTATGAAATTTCAAGTTATAGCACGACCAAAATCATAGTAATATCTATTAGATTAATAAATATTGCTAATAATATAACAGTATGACATAATTATATTTTCTTATAAAAAGTAAAACATATGCAACTAATGAATTAGGTACCTACTATTATATAATTTTAGCAAGATTTCCGTCTACGTTATGCTCTTTCAGATTGTTATAATTAAATAGCGTTTAGCAAGTAATTAATTTTAATCAACACTCGGTACCTTTTAAACAAATCATGTTATTGAAGAATAGGAGTTTGCATGTATGATGAAATGAAACTAAAAAAAAGTATAGCAAAAAGATTTTGATGATTCAGTTCTTGATTGTTGTCGAATGCGAGCGAACTCTTAAGTCCGCCATTTGTGTGTTCCCTCCGGATTTCAGTTTGAGATTTATTCCATTGTTCTCTCAATCTTGACACCTGTATTTTTGTTTAACTCAATAAAAATACTTCTTAATTTAAGTTTTATTTTAAATTCACTGAGAAGACTGGCAATATCCTCATCCTAATATTGAAAGCTCATTTATTTGCAGACCGCTATGTACCTGCTGGTAAAATAACAGGCGATATTTTTTTTATAATAAACTTTATTATTTTTGAATAATTTTAAATTACATTTTATAACACGAATAGGTAGGCCATGTTAATAATTAATAATAATTTATAAATAATGTACGAATAAATTTAATGACATTCGGGGTAAGTAAGTACAATCGAAAATAGATCAAAGAGTTTTGTAATCTATGTAATTTAAATTAATGTCTATATTATAATAATTAACGATGTAAAATAGACTTTGATGTACATTATTATTTAAATATAAAAATTACCGTCAAGATTAACATTTAGGGGCAGACGTTTTATAATATACAACTACTAATTTAATATTAGGCTCATTAAATAGACGTTTTAATAAATTAGCACGCAATGATACTATCATATACAGTATTATATAGCAGTTCGCAACTCTGGACCATAGGGATAATTTTAGCCACCTACACATTATTTCTAAGTAATTATAATTTTGGCTTAGTAGTTTTATGAATATTTTTAAATAAAAACGTGTCCTTACAATAGTTTAGTGTTACGGAAAAAATCTTATGTAGAGAAATCGTCAAAATAAATTGTGTAATGTTTAAAATTCCCATTATTTCATTACGCCGAGGCTTAACTCTAATATTACAAATATATTGGACAGACAATTGCATTTGACAATGATTTTTACCTATATACGTACACTACACGCGCAGAAAGCACGCCCCTTGCCTTAATTATAAAAGCGACATTGGATGTGCAAAATACACAATTGTGACAAATATTTATTTTATTAATACTATAAATAATAGTGCAATATTACATGACAATGAATGTGAATAATGTAATTACATAATAAATTGTATTTTAGAGAAGCGGGTCGGGTAAGGCACTAGGAGAGAAGCGAAATCTTATCAATTGCTGGGTAAACATCTACGTTCAATAATTTGACCAAATTGTTCCTCCACGTTAGGAAAAGGCCACAGGACAGTGATTTTTATGTTAGGTATAGGACAAAAATGGAACCTAAAATTTTTCAATGACATCTATCGATATACTATACAAATAAACTAGGTGTGTGGCACTTCATGGCGGGGGCACCATCACATATTTGAAACCTGAGTCTGTTTTCGAATACAAAACCGCTGTCAGGTAGTGCCATACGCACTAGGTGCATTGCAAAGAGCTAAAAACCAATAACAATATTACTGGATCATATATCCTGGATTTTCTGGAACTTGTTCTTTATATAGAGTGACTGGTAATTAGTAAACGATACTTAGACACATGATTGTCCTCATAATAACAAATAACTTTCCCAAAGAAACAAATAGGGATAATTAATTAAATTAAATAAAAGCTGATGGAGTATTCTTATTCTTGTTAGGTACTAAATATTATAGGCTCATGTGCTAAGTAAATTAAAAACAAAATTTGTTTCTTTGGGAAAGTTGTTTGTTATCATGAGTACAATCATGTGTCTAAGTATCGTTTACTAATTACCAGTCACCCTATATATCCCCAGGCAATACCCTGAATTAGAATGGATTTCTAAATTCATAGAGCAACTCTGGTAACAAAATATTCCATGCTAAGGGTAAACAAGACAACAGCATTGAGAAGCGTAAGTATGGTTACTCATCATTGCGGGTCCATGTGAAAAGCAGAGTGGGAATGGGTGCCGTGATGGCAGGCGTGGGACAAACTGTCGGCGGGGCTCAGGGTGGGCCGGCATCGGCAGGTGGGTGGCGGGCGGAGGCGGTGCGCGCCGCGCAGTTGCGGCACTGGCACGCGCGCGCAGACGCCTCCTCCGGGAGGTGCGCGTGCGCGGCGCGGTAGCACAGCTCGCGGTACCGGGCGCACCCTGCCCGTCATTAACACATTGGAAACTAACACGGAGAACAATAAACTTTATACCTTGGATAAGTATTTAAAATGATAAATGATATTTCTGGGCGTAAATTATTATATTTAGTTTATGCTGATCTCGCATTGTATAGGATTTCCGTACAATGAGAGGTCAGCTTATATTGGAAATGTATAGCTCTTGATCTGTAGCCGTGTGTACACAGCACTGGCTAAAAGTAGACTGGCCGATTATGGCACGACCAACCACATAAAAAAATTGCAAGAAACTGATTAAAATCCGTGATGCTGATACTGCCAGGGTGGGTAAAAGCAATAATTTAGGTCACAAGTTTTTTACTCTGTGGAAAACAAACAACTCTTCATAGTTATTGAACGATATAATAATAGGTCTATTTTCATACCTGTAGGTGGCAGAGCAAGTCTGGTATCGGCAGCAAAACCTCGCTGCGCCAAACGATCCAGGAGAGTAGTGGCTGACCATCACCGCTCATTGTCCACTTCAACACCTATCATTATATTATAAATTTATACGTAGATAGGTGGGGTTTTTCAAAAATTATTATAAAGATTTTTTTATATAAGTCTCAAGTTTGAAACAACCGGAAAATTACTCGAGGAAGAAAAAGTTTGGGAATTGTTTTTAATTGTGAAGAGTGACTGTAAGTATTAAGAGAAAGCGATTGTGGTAGTGAAGTCGGTTCGAATCCTACAATGAGCTTTCGGTGAAGGAAAATCGTGAGGAAACCATAGCACGCGGTGGTAGGGTACTTTGTAGTACCTATCTGGCTGGCTTTCACCCTCATGTTGAAAATCTGTCGCCAAGCAACTATCGGCGTGTTCCGACAGCTGCACTTGAGAGCCAGTTCCTTCTAGGCTTTGTGTGCTTACCACCTTCAGCCACATCATCACTTACCATGGTGAGATTGTGGCCAAACACAGGCCCTATACAAAGTAAAAAACCTACCATTTTTTTTTAAGAAATTTAATATTACTTTTATTCTCAAGAAAATTCCGATGAAAATAAAGATATACGTCATTTCGTATTCTTGCCATTTTTACCTTAAACCAACCACATTACCTTCATTAGCAGCGGGAGAATGTCCACCGGACCGCTCCTCAGCACGAGGGGTCGTTGACCCGTCCGACGGATCCTGTAAGTTTACACACCTCTAGTCGCGTAAAGTGAAATTATTGCTTTTTATTTTTATTAGGCGTTATTAGTTACCATCGTTTGGATACGAGTCAAGTTAGATGAGATAGAAACATTCGTACCTAATTGGCATTGTCATTTCTTTGAATTCTCAATTATTTTGAAAATAAGTAGGTAAATGTAGATTATCGTCAATAGCTGTCCGCGGTTTCATCCCCGTTCTCAGGATAAAAGTATCCAATGTCCTCCATATACTTACCATAAGCTGTTTGCGTGCCAAATTTCAGGATGATTGGTTAAAAGCCTAATTCTGGCGTAACAAACAATCGAACTCACAAATTGCTATTATAATAAGTTAGGATTAGGATTCTACGATCAAGGATGGCCATTAGCCAATTCATCTACATAGCCCATACCATGCGACTTGCAAGCTACCTAACTGGCGACAAACTATTATAGCGAGAGGCGGCATGTCTTCCACTAAAACAATCAGCCACAGGAAATTGATATCACAGGCAGGAAATTCGTGTTGGCAGGAGCACTTTGTGAACATTATACCTATTACATGCAATATAGTACAGGTGAATGCACGTGTTCTATGGAAAAGCTTTCTAGGTCAGTTAGGTCAAAATTTATTTTTTTAATATACATTTTTCTATCGTCATCAGTTTGAGACAGTGTTCACAGGTTCCAGCGCGCTTTCGATATTATCAACGAAAACGAAACTTTGTTTGTGTCCATAAGTGGTTGTATCTAATACACACAAGTCTGTGCGTAATCCTTGGGAGCTTGTTCGAATTTTATAATAAGTCATTCGCTTATAATGCAGACACCACCTATGTACCTACCTACTTATAGCTTGAACAGGAATATAATACTTAGCTGTAGATCCCAAACTCCCAACTTTAGGTATCAGAAAGCAACCTTAGCTAAACTTACTACCGCGATATGGTAAAGTTTCCTCCGAATTATGATATAAGCTATTAAACTAAAGTTTTACTGGGCTGCGATCTTTGTAGCTATTCAGAATTCGTCGTATTTTTGTACGGTCATACCCTACCGGACGGTCTTCCCCGTATTTACCTTACCTACCTATTCTTATTTCTGCATCCATTGCAATAATTATTGATTGATTCTTTGATGCTTTGGTAAGTTGCCTATTTACTTATCTGTCAACAAAATGCATAAATAATCCTTTCTGGCTTGAGAACATTCTGGTGGCAAGCGCAAGTTGAACATTTACCTACCTATGGTTGGTCGCAACTATAGATAGGTAGTTAAAATCATTAATAATTTTGTTTGTCCGCAAAAAAAATTGTTCGTTGTACTAGTATGTTATGCAACTTTAAAGCCAGACAAGTTAAATCTCCTAACTTCATGTGGAGTTCGTTTCTCCACTTATTTCCTTGGATTAGGTAATAAAAAGTACAATAACAAAGTTCAGATAAAAATATCTTGGCAGGTACCTATGTACGAATTGCGTCATCAGCCGAAATGTTAGACGCGAAATTTTCTGATGGCAAGAGACGTTTTTAATCCTCGTATCTTTTACTCCCACGTTGTTTTGATAACAAGGTATGTGGTAAAACTGTGACAAGGTCATTAACTTAAACGGTATTAAATGATCAATTTTAATAGCCTTGAGGAGATCAAAGTGCTTATCTGGTAATTTTATTCAAAACGCTTTACATAAAGGCTAAAGATTTAATGACTGCCATTTAATGTAGAAAGCGACCAATACTAACCTATTCTGCGATTCATGAAGGCACTCGTATTAGTATTCCTTTCAGCTATAGCAGCCACGAAGGTTAATAGCCTTAAGTATCCACTGATCGTGACTTATCGAAACGATAATAAGATGCTATATTCAAATTAACAAATACCTACTGCGATCTGTTTTGAAAAAATAGCTGATTGGTGATAATGGTAAAGTCGTGACACGGCCGCGTCAGTCGTGCTAATTATTAAAGCGACAATAATTACATGCCTCCAGGATAAACACTTTTGATTTACCCTTTCGATAAATATGTAATAATATGATACAATCTAGAATTTGCAAAATTTGCTAAAAATAAAGTTTTACTCTAGTTCCTATTTGCAAGAACCAAGCAAACAAAATACAGATGAATAAATACTTGCATGACGATCCAAATGAGTGGTGGCAGTCAACAGATCCAGTATAGCTGAGAAGGAGCCTCTGGCTGCTCGCCTGAAGCCTTCTGGTGGAGACTCCGCTGCCCCACCCGCCACGCTCATCGGGGATTGCGACCACTGAAATAAAATCGCACTAAATATTTATAGTATGGGTTTCGTTGGGTACCTAGCTGCTATTGATGGGTACATAAGCTAAGGCTAGGTAATGGTTGGCATAAATAACAGCTGAGCCGTTTAATACTGCTTTCAGCGAACCTACCAGGGTGTCAGATCATTGAGGCAGTGACACACTCGACAACTAAATTATTTAGTGTAGCGTCGAGAAGCTATATTAGCGAGTTTGATTTACACAAGAATGCGTAATTAAGTCCTAAGTAACTAAATTGCTATGGAGAATGGCGGGATGAATTATATAGCAGATATTAAGTAGGTCAGGCCAAAGGGATTGAAAAAAAATTTGCTACATATCGTGTTATACGATCATGTTAATTTAGTAACTTTGGATGTAGGAGGTAATCTCCGGAACTACTGATCCGATTCTGAAAATTCTTTCACTAATAAGAAGCTTTAAGCTTAAGCTAATAAGACTTTCATCCCGGGAACCCTGATGAAATCGAGGGGGACATAGTGTCATATAAAACAACGACCCAGTGAATAATTCATATCTAAATTTATGTTCATAAGATCCCTAGGTAAGTACGTTTGTACCTACTTAATTATTATAAAGTAATTCAAGATTTTTCCTTGATAATATCTTATCTCTAGAAATTCTACGTAATTTTATAAAAAATAAATATTGAAATTGTAAGTCAATTTTTCTTCCAATGTTTGCCTAGTACAGGAATAGTCTAACTAATATTATAAAGAGGAAAGATTTGATTGTTTGTTTGTTTGTTTGTTTGCATTGAATAGGCTCCGAAGCTACTGAACCGATTTGAAAAATTCTTTCACTGTTGGGAAGCTACACTATCCCCGGGTGACATAGGCTATATTATATTTTCAAAAAAATTAGGGATCCTTACTAAAACTCCAATAATGTAACCCAAGGTGTAAAAAAATTACCTAAAATATTATTTTTATCGCGTGCGCTGCGAAAACTATTGATGATAGAATAACATAATGTACTACGACTTTGTAGAGCACATCATTATTTACAAAAAGTGTCGCGACAGTATATGTCTAACTATTATAGTTGTGCCACAATAAGTGTTCTTTCATTGTAAAAATTTAATTGAAATGCCGCCGCTAGAAAAAGCTCGGTATTAATCCTTATCAAAATAAATTACTTCATATTCAAGACTGCTTCAATACCTTTGTATAACTTTTTGAATTATTCAATTCGGACATTCCATTCGAAAGATATCACGAGTTTAAAATTGTAAATATTAGAACAGTGTTTGTAAAAAAACTTCTCCGACTGATTTTTATGAGATTTTGTGTGTATATTCAGTAGATCTGAGAATAGGACGTAAACTATTTTTCATACCCGTAGGGCAGGGCAGGGCAGGGCAGGGCAGGGCAGGGCAGGGTAGGGTAGGGTAGGGCAGGGCAGGGCAGGGCAGGGCAGGGCAGGGCAGGGCAGGGCGGGGCAGGGCTGGGTAGGGTACGGCGCGAAAATCTATCGATACCTCATTACGACATTGCACCCGTGCGAAGCCGGGGCGGGTCGCTAGTTTATTATTTTTTTGCGTATGATCACTGATGAATCTTCGTTCTTCAATACAAACTTCACAGACTTTTCGGATAAAAATGATCCCATCAAAAACATTCTGTAAAAAACTAGCCAAGTCTCGATGAAATGTCTTGTTTATCTCTAAAAAGTAATGAAATCTGGACAAAGTCGTGCCAAGTCTAAGGTTCCTTACTGCGATTTCTTTATTATTATAGTTAATCTTGTGTGACTTGGCCGTTGAACATTCTTTATACGTTAGTGTACAAGTAGGTACATATTGGTGCAATGGTGTCATGGAACACCTGGTTTTGTACCCTTGTGTTCCCTTCAACGGCCAAGACTTGACTTGGCACGACTTTGTCTAGATTTCATTACTTTTTAGAGATAAACAAGACATTTCATCGAGACTTGGCTAGTTTTTTACAGAATGTTTTTGATGGGATTTCACTTCTTTTTGTAGAAAATGAAGCGGCCCACCAAGTTGAATATTTTTTGTAAAGGCGGTATGTCGATATCTCTTAATAGTTTGGTTGGGCTCTTGTGTTTTCTAATCAGGGTCACCAGGTACTCCAGATCTTCGATTATCCAAGTTTTTATAATTTTCCCTTTATGTGGTCATTAAACCCTAACTCTGTACCAAATTTCAGCTCTCTGAGTTTATGGGAAGTACTAGTTCTATTTTGATGATCATAAGTGAGTGAGTGAGTGAGTGAGTGAGTGAGTGAGTTTCATAAATGTGAAACTTTGCTTTCGCTTAACTTCAGAACTAAATGACCTACAGACTTGAAATTTTGGATTTTAAGTATGTGATTATAGCTTACTGGATGACGAAAATTTCTGCGTTCGGGTCTTATCCAGAGGTTCTCAAATAGGGGCCTGAAAATGCGGCGAAATGGTTCCAGTAAAGGATGGTACGGCAGTGTTTGCTTCGCGCTCGACTCGGCGGGGGCACTGCCGTGCCCCCCGATAAAGGCAATATTGCTGCGGACGAGACTTTAATGAAAGTTGAATTTATTTTGTAAGATGTTTTTAATAAGAACTGACAACTTTACAAACATTATTACTTGTAGTTGTACGTAGTATTTATATACTCTGAGCTTGTAGCTAAGTACATAACAGGCGTAAGATCTTTATTTACTTGAGAAGTTACATTCGATCTTTGTATTAATGGTTTATGTAGACTAAAGAGGGCGTTAAGCTCGATACTCGTAGTTAAATATATGAGGATTTGTTGTTTTTAGTGTTTGAAAAATCTTATATGCAGGTGCTCTTCCAAAGTTGCTATTTAGAGCTAATTCAAACAAACACAAATCGGCCAAGTGCGAGTCAGACTCGCACACGGAGGATTCCGTACAATATTAACTATCTAAGTCAACTTTGCTATGAAACAAAAAACGCCAAAAAAGACGTTTCTTGTATGGGAGCCCCCTTTATTTTTTTATTTTATTTCATTTTTTTTTTCAGCTGTCTAGCTATGAATATACAGCCCACTGACAGACGACAGGATGGACGGATGGACAGCAGTCTTAGTAATAGGGTCCTGTTTGGCATCCTTCGGTACGGAACCCTAAAAAAGGCGAGTGTACAGTTTGCAATTTGTATTATGCAACAGATGTGTAGTTACCAGGAGAGGAGAGCCGGCGTGGAGGTTAGCGTTTCAATAATTCAGTCGACCTAGATCCTGCCGCCCGGATTCTTAAGCCAAAATGTTAACGCAATTTCAGTGTAGGTACCTACATATTCTGATATTCAAAATAACGTGAGTGCAGCACCAAATAAATGATCATCAAGGAACCTTGATTACTGAAAACAGCAGCAAAATCCGTGTAATGGATCTCGATTTAACACAAAGACGATGCTTATAGCTATTAGTATAATGGGGTCATAAAAATGCCTAGTTATAAACAATAAGCTTTAACAGGACGTTCTATTTCACCCAAACCCCACAAACGACCGGAATGTTTCCCTGTCAACATGAATAATGCCGAAGGGCTCACTATGCGGGAATATACGGCATTGCCGAAATGGCTATATTTTATTGCTATATTATGAAATGATGTTACAGATATCGTGTTTGGAATATAAAATGGACGCTTGTTAACGTTTTCGTTGTGAAACAAGATTGCTCTTTGTCCTTATGCTGTCCGAATCACATACTAAATTGTGGTAGCTTGTGTCCGTAATGCAACACATACTAACTTATGGACAAGCTATTTCACAAAGGGGGTAGGCTTAAGTGATGATGCTGTTGGTTAATTGAATGCAGGACGCTGTTCTGGTGGATTAGTGGCGATATTGCGGCCTGTTATAGGCTTTTAAGGCCTGTAAACGCGGATTAATGACGTGATGCACCTACATGGTCCTCTTATTAGGGTTCCGAACCAAAATGGAAACAAAAACAGGAACCCTTATGGCGCCAGTCCGTCCGTCTGTTCGTCTGTCAAAGCGCTATATTTCAGCAACCACTGACGCTAATGATTTGAAATTTGGAATAGTTATAAATATTACTGGCCCACACATATAGCTGATGCTGAATAAATATTTTTACTTTCTTTGCAGAAGGGGTCGGAATGGGGGGCCGAAATTTCAAAGTACTGGGGTATCAAATGAAAGAGCTTTATTTCTACACACGGCTACACATCAAGCTCTGTAATTATTTCAGATTTAGGTTTTGCGAACTTCGGAGATAAGGGAATGGTATTTTTTTTGAAAATTATCATAAGAAAACTACGTAACATATTGGCTATCCAAAGAGGTAACGCTGTCAGCCTTCGGGAACCTTGCCGTTAATCGGAAGCAGCGGCAGGCTTGAGGAAATTTTCTATATATAGATTGTATTATGTACATATTTGTTGTAAATAAAAAAAAACCTGATTTGGAATGTCCACACGGCTACAGATCAAGCTTTACATTTCCAGTATAAGCTGATCTCGTATTGTATAGGATTTCCGTACAAATGAGAGGTATTGGATGCCGGTTTTTATTTATTCCGTACAAGCAGCCGCACCGCTCCGTGATTTCACCCGCGCCTTCTAATTTACCTCCTTAGACGTGGAATTTCCATAAATCCTACACCATCCTCCATTTTAAAATAAAGTATACTTACTTTTGAGTGAAACAAGCCACGCAGTAAAATCATCCCTTAAAACTTAATTACCCCTTTTTGCCCCGTAAGCGGTAAATTTTCGAAAAAAACTCATATTCTCACGTAGTATAAAAACGTATAATAAAGTATAAAAACCAAGTTTCAAGTATATCGGACCCAGCGTTGCCAGATTTTTTTTCGGCCAAATCGGGATTTTGTAACATTTTGAGTAAAAAAAGCGGGATTCTATCGCCGAAAGCGGGACATACTAAAAATAACCGGCCAAGTGCGAGTCGGACTCGCACACCGAGGCTTCGTAGAAACTTGTAGTTATGTAAATAGTTCATTCATCACGGGAGTCTCGAAGATTTTTCATATTTTTTTTCGATTATATTGTAATAATTTATTTTTTGCGATGTAACTACAAAACGCTCTTCGGATTTCTTCCTTTACTTGTGCTACATGGAATTGTTTCTTGCCAAATTTTATGATTCTATGTGATTCTAGATCAACGGGAATGAGGCATAAGTATACGGCCGTATTGTTGGATTGCGTTGACTTTGAAGTTTGTCACTGTGACTTTGGCACGGTATAAGACGCGTCACGGGAGAGCTGGTGCCATTTCTGTGCAGAGGCACAGTTTTACCATTAGGCATATGGTAATACTGTGGCAGTGGTGTCTTTATAATTTCCCACTTCTACGTCCAACGATTATTTCACCATCGAGTAATCCTCGAAAAGCGGGACTGGGCCTGTCCCGCGCGGGACATTTAATTTCGGGATAAAAATCGGGACGTCCCGCCAAAATCGGGACGTCTGGCAACGCTGAATTCGGACCGCGCGTTTAGATTTTTCAGTTTTCAATTAACATTTGTTTGCGAAGCGAAGTGAAAAACGTTTTAAGTTTTCCTAGAATTCTATCTGTTTGAAAAAATAAACATTTAAGAGTTGAGAATGTTTCCACGAATCAGGTTTTTAATCTTTCGAGATTTTATCTATTTCTAGTAACTTAAGTGTTGTACCTACATAAAAATTAAATTGCTTCGCTCAGTGAATCACTATTTACTGCAGATGACGCAGGTCGTCAAGTAGGTATCAGCTCATTTATTGATGAAGGTGCCAAGTTGTGAAATGCAATAAAGCAAGAATAAATTCGATGAATTTGTTACTAATTTCAAAGATAAAATAACGCATTTATCAGTAGGTGTGCAAATGGCTTTATCGATGTCCTGAGTATTATGATGACGTCATATAGGTTGTGTGACTAGTATCAAGAATTAGTCACACAATTTACCACAGTATATCACGCGGGGATATAGCTCAGTGGTAGAGCATTCGACTGCAGATCGAGAGGTCCCCGGTTCAAACCCGGGTGTCCCCTAATAACTTACATTTTGTTCACCACTAAGTTTAGTTCTCTCAAGATACGTTCTCGGTCTATATCTACTTGCTCATTTTGACAAAATAAATTGTAGTCAATGGCTGCAAACATTCATATTTTGTCACATTCTGTGTTGTGTTGTACTAGGGTGTCATAATCATACACTAACTTGATCTGTAAGGGCAGGATCAGCTCCGTGAGCAAGGAGAAGCTCCACGATGTCCGTAGCGTCAGCAGCGCAGGCCGCGTGTAGCGCTGATGATCCAACCTGAATCGTACCAGGACATTATAAAAATCATCCTGATTTAGCTATCTTGTCTAAAAACCTAAAACAATCCAAGATTTACATCGATATGAAAGTATATATCGCTATATAATTTATTCTACGTCTATCTGCACTATCCCCAGATGTGCAGTTATGTTTACACAATATTAAACTCACGTTGTTTTGCAAATGGACATTGGCTCCGGATGCAAGCAGATGTTCGACGATACCTCTGCAACCTTGCGCACATGCCATTTGCAACGCTGTCACACCGTTCTGTGACAATACAATCAGCACTTTAAAACTTTGTGATACAATAGATTTTCCAAAACATGGTTTATCCACCAAACATTGTTCCCACAATCGTAATGAGAAATGAATAATTTAGATGCGAAATGTTTATTCCTTTTCTAATTGCGTGTTATGTTTTGAAGCAGACTTTATGAATATTTTATTGATTGCAATCCTGAAGGTATTTGAATGTCTTGTGTGTTTAACGGGGATTGGGTTCTGAGAACATTTGGCTGGCAAGAAATAATAATTAAGTATATCGACGCCTCATTTAATACCCGTATTGCACGTACAATATTAAAAAAACCGGCCAAGTGCGAGTCGGACTCGCACACGGAGGGTTCCGTATACTGTAAACTAACGCAACTTAGCTATGAAAAAAAAACCGAAAAAGTCGTTCCTTGTATGGGCGCCCCCCTTAATTTTTAATTTTTATTAATTTTTGTTATAGCGGCAAAACCTATTACCATTCATGAGATACAGCTCACTGACAGACAGACAGACGGAGGGATGGACGGACGGACAGCGGAGAAGTTTATTTTATTCTTGAAGTTGTAGGCTGTCCTTACTACCTAAGCAAGATTCTATTATGTATTTTACCTTATTAATGCTATGAAAACATAAGTTGAACCACAAACATAAATCTAAATTATGTCTGGGAGTTGAACAAAAGACCTCATTAGGCTACCTACATTAATTCATTTTAGGGACTTTTCAGTAATAATTCATTTGCTTTGTTCACAGTTAGATTTCTCAGAAAATTATTTACCTATGTATTATGTGCTGGGACTATGTTCCAAAAATAGTATAAGGATAGCATAAGCTTACGTTATCAGTAGAGTCAACGTGACATTCAGCATCAAGCAGCATTCTCACTAGCTCTGTGTGTCGTAGTACAGCAGCGACATGTAGCGGAGTTCGCCCGGAGTTGTCTCTTGCTTCTCTAGATGCACCTTTTGATACCAGGAGAGCAGCAGTAGACGAGTGTCCTCCTTCGCAAGCAACATGAAGCGCAGTTCGCCCTGTCTGTTGGTCAAGGCAATATTCATAGCTTTCCATAATAGCACATATAGAAAGGAACTATGAACAATATCTACTATGCTCTCTGAAATCGGAAAAACAATCAAAAATTCAAATTCAAAATTCAAAAATCATTTATTCAAATAGACCTTCGCAGGCACTTATGAAAAGTCTGACTCTAATACTCTAATACCGGTTCGGAAGGTTGCATTTGCTGAGAAGAGCCGGCAATAAACTCAGCAATTACTCTTTTCAAAACAAGCTTAGATTAATTACATAATATTTACATTCTAATCGCACTGACAACAATTGCGTGCCCCGGCGCGGCCGCAAAACTACAAAGTAGACTGAATCTATATTTAATAAGTAAATAAATAAATGGCAAACTTAAGCAGACCAACCCCCACAAGCAGCACCTGTTCACAAGTATGACGCGTGTGGCAGCCATCGCCCTCGTCGCCATATTGGAGGGAAGTGAGCGACCCGTCACACGACGCCGCCGCAAGCAAAGGCCTTAAAGTGAGCATGACTTACTTAAGTCTGGCTTAGAAATAAAAAATAAACTAAAGGGAAACTACTAAACACGCAATTTGTTATCACTGTGACTATTGACAAGTTTATACTAAATATCATTTAGGTATATGTATAGAAAATATAACAATTAAGGAGACAGACATAATCTATTGAAGAATTTAGAAATAAATGAAAAACATTAAATTGAATTAATTACTATAAGTAATAATCTGTAAATTAAACAAAAAATAAAAAAAAGATAACTTATAATAATAATAGCATACTTAGAATTAAAATGGACCTTGAACTAGCTGCTAAGTGAAGCAGGTGCAGAGAGAAGCTACTTCCATACATCCTTGTCGTCAATATAATGAGACACTTTATAATAGGCCCTACTCAACAACCGCTTTTTGATATGTTCCTTAAATCAATAGTTTATGTCGCCGAATCAAACTATTCCAGAGTTATTCCTATCGTAAAAGTTGTTCATAGCGCAAAGAAATCGCTTCGGTTTTGAAAAGATGCAATCTCGAAATATCGATGAATATTTCAGAATGTATTATTAAAATTACTCTTGGTACCTTTAAAATACGTATCAACTAGACTCTAATTACTAAGACAACATAGATTTTAGGATAATTACAGAAAAAAAAAACTGTTTTGGCAAACCATCTAGATTATCTGATTACGCATTATAATGTTTCTCATCAAATGATCATGTTTCTTGATATTGTACACGTAATCATATTGTGTATTTGTCGTACTCGTACGTAATTGGGACAATGTTTGCTCTCGATATGACAGGCCTAACTCGACTAAGTGGCGTTATATGGGTAGAGTGCATCGAGTTATGTGTCGAGAGTGGATGGAAAAGCGGTGTTATACCTATTGCCGGTATTGGTTTTTACCTACTCGAACGTTGTGATGTTTACTGGATGAAATAAATCCCAACACAAAACACTAAAGTCGAATTAAGGAAAGAAAACGCTTGTTTTTAGTACAAAACTTTTTTTTTTTTTTCAATTTACGTCTTCGTACCGAAGATCGGCTACCAGGAGCTCATGGAGTTTCAAGAGCTTCGGAAAATATTATTCGGATTTTTCCTGTATACGTTTCTATTGGTCAACAATACCAATACATTGAATGAAGAATAAATTCACGGGTCCAAAATTTTTCCAATGAATGGTTTCGTAAATAAAAAGTGTGTTTTTTATTTTTTGTCGGAATCATTAATGCTTATCAAACAAAGTCTGCCTAAGCCTCTTTTGATTTCAATGTCCCAAGACATCGCTTTAATTTAATTTACTACATTTTACATTTTAGGTTCCGCGAACTACCAGTCGAATTTGAAAAAAGCTTTCATTTATAGGAAGCTACATTATCCTCGAGTGTTATAGGCTACTTTGTATCCCGGGAACGCGGGTGAAACCGCGGGGGACAGCTAATCAATACATATATCATTCTTGTTCTGACTGACTTACTGATTCATATAAGAAGGGTTTTTTGGAAATTTAACCTTAAAGGGGGTGAAAAGGGGGGACTATGCTAGTATGAATTTGAAACTTAGCACGATTACAGACCTAAATATTAAAAAAAAATATAAAGTTTCTCATTATTATTTTTTGAAAAGAAACCCTAAATAGGGGGTTTTGGTGGTGTTAAAGTTTGTATGGAAGAAACCTACCGTGCGGTCCGATTAACTTGACACTCGGTATAAATACTTCGGATAGATAATAAAGAAACACGTGTTTTTGGGTTTCTCGAAAATCGACCCCTGAGGGGGTAAAAAGGAGTACTTATGTTAACTCAAAAGTTTGTATATGTCACCGTATTTTTGTGAAAACCATTAGTTTATAATCTACCTAGCGAGATTATAAACTCCCCGATATATTGTGAACTGTACCATACTGCTTATATATATATATATGCAATATAATGTATTAATTTCCGATAGTTTATAATTTTTGAAAATACCATTCCGAAGGGGGGGGGGGGGGGGCGGGTGAGAATGCTAGTAATCTTATATTGATTTTGCGAGATTGTTAGCGTCGCCATACCATAAACAAGCTATTAGAAAATCTGCATACAAGACCTACAATTATGAAGTTGTGCATTTTCAATTTTTGTATGTTGTGTTCTCCCTTTTCTACAAAATAAAAGGTGATAGAATACGGGAGCAGGGATGATTATGAATGTTCAAGGGGAAGCAAACCTCCTTATCTTTTGCCGTACCTAAAACTCAATCGACCGACATGACATTTTATCGGGTGTTTTGATGACAACGACTTATTCGAAAGTGAACTCTACATTTTTCCACTCGTCCACTCGAGTCTAAGGCGCCGATCCCACAGAGAAGAGTTCTAGAGTTCCGCATTCTGAGTTCTGCATTTCGCGTTGACTTTAATCTATGTGTGGCCTATAGACAACACGGAATGCAGAACTCGGAACTCGGAACTCCAGAACTCTCTCTGTGGGATCGGCGCCTAATAGATTAGGAAATAGGCAGGCTTGAGGAAATTTTCTATATATAGATTGTATTTTGTACATATTTGTTGGAAATAGTTATGTTTTAGTTCTAAAGTACAATATCAAATGATCGAATATAGAATCTTAACATTATCATCAGAATGTTTATGTATAAACGTTTGATGGTCATTCAACCGTGATTAGGCCAGAGTTAGGTATCTTGTCTCGTTAACGGTGTGGTTACGTCATTAGCATCATGGTTCGCGTCACAATGGATTGATTACTAATAACAGGAATCGAAATGACATTCTCATAGTTTATGTGATCCGGGTAAATGGACTTTTTTATTTTAGTGCTCCGGTCATAGTTTACGAATGTTGGAATTTCATTGGAACTACACTGAGGTATTTCCGAAACCTTGCAGGATAGCTTCTTGAAGTGAAAAGCAACATTCAAATGTATAAGGCAATAAAAAAAACACCAAATTGAAACAATAAAATTAATAATTTAATAAACGAGTAAGAAAAAAGAATTTTATGACTTAGGCACTTTGTAAGTAGCTTTTATATTGCTCTTTAGTGTATTTGTGGACGGACGGTTATCATATTAGGTGAATATTGGGCGATTTGAGGAAGAAGCGTATAAATATTAAAATAACATAAATCTTCACGCCTATCGTTCCCAAGGGATAAATAAATTTTATACTCTCGATTTGTTTACCGCTTTTCAGGCGGATATCTACAAACTTCGGTAATTTCATTTACAAATTTATTATATTTTCATCTTCATTATTGTTCTCATAAACCGTGTTTGCAAATCAAAGTACGAATGAATTAGAGTTTCTTCGGAAATCTATTATATTTAATAATATATTTTATTTTTCTGGATATCGTGAACCAGCGTTGCGATCCCGCGCTCATCCAATTTGCGATCTAATTTCCAAGGTCCAAGAAATCCAGAGGGAAATTGCGCTACTTATATTTATCTAATGAGTTTATGTGAAGCACTAAATTAAATATTGTAGGTATTTTATTTATTTATTTTTATGAAAGCTTACAGCGATTCATTATCTTACTAAGGTTTAGGCCGCACTACAGTTTTTCCAGCGAGCGGTTTAACCGCTATACCGCGAAACCGCTCGAGACGCATTACGGTTAAAAACCACGAAACTGCCCGCGATTTTTACAGTTTGAAGATGGATTTCTAGAAAGCAATAGAATGGTTTCTTTAATAAAAATCCGGATATGTGTAAGTTGAACTCGCTTGGAGAGGGTTCCCTGAAAAACATATTCTCCCATATATTCCTACTACAAATATAAGTTTGTAAGCACATTATTGACAGATCTACCATGTTATTTGAGGAAAATAGACTTCTTATAGGTTTTCCTGCAGTCTATAAGTAAATAACAATTTTCTGTATTTTTTTTTTCAGGTGGCCGTTTGTTCTAAATAGTTTCTTTGCCTCACATAGTCACAAAACTGACAAAAGACTTACTTACTCCTTATTCATAATAAACTTATCAAACGTTGATTAGCTATAATTCCGAAGTCTTTATCTGACACGTGACATTTGGTGATCGAAAGAGTGAGACAGAGGACAGACACTATTATACTGATTTAGTTAAAAAGCGATTATTAATAAGGGGGTGTTTTACGTTTGGATAGCAGCGCCTAAAAAACCGCCGCGGTTTAGCCGTAGTGCGGCCAAGCCTAACAGGCCATTGAAGATTTTTACATCCTTATATCAAAGAGCCAGGAAGGCCGCAGAGGTAAACAGACCGTAAAAATTGAGTTAAATAAATGGTAAAAATTCCTTTTGAATTCACCATAAAGCTTAAATACTTCCTGCGTTGAATTGTGTAAAATGAGGTTAACCAAATAAGACAAAAATTGTATTTCCCTGAAGTCAACCTTCCCACTAATTAATCGATATCCGAAGCTGTTCCGATTGTACCGTATGAACGTACTACGGAGTAGTTTGGTGATGACTGTACCTACATATATTAAAGTATCACATACATTGTATGTAAACTTCTGCATGTTTGTTATCGTGTAGGTATGCAGTGAAAGCCTTTAAAAACACTAGATTTAGATTAGGAGATTATGCACAAGGGGATATAGCAGTGTCTTACTTTAAAGGTGGCATATTGGACCCTGTACTCTGAGTGCAAAGTTTGCAAACAATTAACGTGACTCGTTTGCATGCTCATATAACAAAAACCGGCCAAGTGCGTGTCGGACTCGCACACGGAGGGTTCCGTGTAATATTAACTAACACTGCTATGAAAAAGAAACGCCAAAAATATTGAATGAAGGGTAAATTGCGGTTTACGATTTATGACGTACTAGCTGACCCGCGTTTCACCCGCGGTTTCACCCGCGTTCCCAGGATAAAAAGTAGCCTATGTCCTTCTCCATACCATAGGCTATATGCATGCCAAATTTTATCGCGATCGGTTCAGCGGTTTAAGCGGGAAAGCGTAACAGACAGACAGACAGAGTTACTTTCGCATTTATAATATTAGTTAGGATTAAAAAAAACTACTTACTAGATCTCGTTCAAATCAATTATCGATGGAAGTTTGCATGTAATAGCGTCAGCGACTGCCAAGCGATACAAACACCATGATTAAGGTTCTGTGGTATCAGGATTCGGTGGGCGTAGTGCAGGCAATGAAACAACGTAATACTATCGCTTCGGAAAACTCCCGTATGAGGAGAAGAAGCGACGCAACAAACTCCTCATGGGCCCCGATAGGTTTACTGTTATAATATTACAATTAATTAGGTAATCACTTCACTTCACAATCTTAGTCTTAACTTATAATAAGTTACAGAACCGGGTAAAACAATGATCGTACTGATCTGTGTCTAGCTCGAGAGCTTGTGAAAAACTAACTCTTACAAATACAAATACCCTCACTTTTATATGCTTTGCTATTTGCGTTATGGTCAGTGTTGCCACATCACTCAATCCTTCTACCATAATAATATTATCCAACCAATATGAATAAATATCTAGTAAATATCTAACATTCGGCCTTTCCTGACATCAAGTTTGTCCTCAAACTTCGCGTAACAAATAAAGTTATCAATATCGTAAAATAATACAGATAAATATACATCACTTTTTCTCAGATGGATCCATCAACATCAGTTCACCTATCTCTAAAACTAATACTGACAGTGTATACAGACAGTTATCAACTCCAATCAAAATCAATCACCAAATATTATCTTATCTATCCCATCTTTCTATCCCATCTTTCTATATCTACCTCCTCCATCTATTTCTATCCCATCAATCTATATCTAACCCATCTATCTATAACTATTCCCCCTTTTTTTGCCAGAATTTGCATACCGACAGTGTACATACCGACAGTGTATACAGTCAGTTATCAACTCCAACCAAAATCAATTACCAAATATTATCTTATCTATCCCATCTATCTATATCTCTCCCATCTATCTATTTCTATCACATCTATCTATATCTATCCCATCTATCTATACCTATTCCCTTATTTTTTGCCGAAAGTGTTGTTTAACATTCCACAAGGTGTAAGTAGCAGTTTATAGATTTCTTACACTTTGTCAAATAGCTAACATGCAAAAACATTTGTTATATAACATTTTAGATTAACGGTTACATTACATATGAATTAAACACGAATAAATATTAAAATCTCTATCTGTCCTTTCCCTCCTTTTCTTCTTTTATCTTCATATGAATTAGACTATAATTAAAATACAATACAACATTTTAAAATCCAAATTTCTAATAATCGTCATCTCTATGCTTATCTATTTTTTTTAACTTTCCTTATAATTTCTAATCTTTTCTAATCCCTTCTTATCTCTCCTAAACTTTTCTAATCTCTCCTAATCTTTTATCTCTCCTAAACTTTTCTAATCTCTCCTAATCTTTTATCTCTCCTAAACTTTTCTAATCTCTCCTAATCTTTTATCTCTCCTAATCTTTTATCTCTCCTAATCTTTTATCTCTTCTAAGCTTTTATCTTTTTTTCTAATCTTTTCTATTCTCTCTTTTTATTCAGATGGCTATATTAACATCTAATTCATTATATTCATGAGATGGCTATATCAACATCTATTAATTTTATTCAGATGGCTATATCAACATCTATTAATATTATTCAATGGCTATATCAACATCTATTATTATTATTCAGATGGCTATATCAACATCTATTCATTTCTATCAATCAACATCTATTATTATTATGCAGATGGCTATATCAACATCTATTAATTTTATTCAGATGGCTCTATCAACATCTATTAATTTTATCCAGATTGCTATATCAACACTTAACCTCTCTTCTCTTTTTAATCGTTACTGGTCATACCAACTATTTTCTTATAAGAAGTGTCTCTTCAAATATTCATTCACGCTCTTGCTACTTAAAACTGTATATCTGTCATCATACCGCACGTCTCTCATCAAGACTGCACGTCTGTCATCAAGACTATATGTCTGACATCAAGACTGCACGTCTGTCATCAAGACTGCACGTCTGTCGACAAGACTGTACATATGTCATCAAGTTTCTATTTTTTTTCAATATTTTATTGAGGAAAACTGCATGTCCGTTATCAAAACTGCATGTCCGTCATCAAGACTGCACATCTGACATCAAGACTGCACGTCTGTCATCAAGACTGCATATCTATCGTCAAGACTGCACGTCTGTCATCAAGACTTTTTCAACACAAGATTTTATTGAATAACTTATTTGCGTTTTTGTTGTCGAGTTTATAAATAAATGAATGGACATCTGCTTTTTTTTTATCACAATTAAACCTGTATCTTATCGAACCTAACTAGCGTAAATTCTATGCTTTGATACCTACATCTTATACCTCTTCTCTCTTTCTCTCAATATTATTTCATCTTATCAGTGTCCTTACAAGCGTTTTATATATTTTTATAGGTACATTTTTTTATAAACTATTATTCCGTATGTTGCTGATGTTAAAGCGGAAAACTAAAGACTACATCGTGAAAAACATCTAAACTTCTTAATCTAAATTTCTAACCATATTTTTCACACATTTCATCCACCTTTTTCTACTTCTATTTACTACTATCTAATTTCATATTCATAAATCTTTTAGTCTCAATATCACGATAATATTATGATCCAATCTTTTTTTTTTACTTCTATTTACTACTATCTACTTTCATATTCATAAATCTTTTAGTCTCGATATCACGATAATATTATGATTCAATCTTTTTCTACTTCTATTTACTACTATCTACTTTCATATTCATAACTCTTTTAGTCTCAATACCATGATAATATTATAATCTAAGCGAGTCTGACCAACAATCCAACGCCGATACGGCCTCACGGTGAATCACACGTCCACGGTGAATCACACGTCCACGGTGAATCACACGTCCAATCACATTCTGGTGTGAAAAGCTCTACCAGATATACCTGAAACCAATGAAGTCCAGCACAGTAATAGATCATTTCACTTGGCCATTTCTGCCTACATTTGCGAGCCAATTTTGCTATTAATCGATTTAGTTTGATCATTTTTCTAACGCTTACTCATATTAACCAGAGATCTAGAGTTAATTCCTACTTATCAACTTTATGAAGGGAAAATCTCGTTAATTCAAAGTAAACTAAAGTAAACTAAGTACTAATTGTGTGTTGCTTTTTGAGTGCATAGTGTTCAGATCATATAGCAGATTTTATTTCGAATGACGATGTTTCATTCAGTTCACTTGTGTGTGTGCCTCCCCCTGTCTACTTTATTTTTGCTACTTATTCTTATATCTGTGGAAACTTTTAATTAGCTTTCAATATCTATGTAATTATAACTTTGTTAATTAAGAACCTAGCTGTTAGTTTCCATAAGCAAATAAAATAAAATAAAATAAATCTCAGGCAGGAAGTACAGTTAAGAAACCCAAATGTAAACTTTACTAAGATCAACCAATCATAACAGCTACACCAAACACTTTGTTACACACACACTACCCTAAGGGAGAAAGCCTCAGCTTTATAGTTTTAACTTCTATAAAAGTACACCACACAAAGCTTTTGCTAACAGACTCTGACTACTCGGGCGCCAACGCTCATTTTTAACGAGCTGCGACTACTAATCTTCTGCGCAGTTAACGTCAAGAAAACGAATTTGAACTCTACATCGAACTCTACATTGAACTCTACATCGAACTCTACATCGAACTCTACATTGACTACATTGACCTCTACATGGACCTCTACATGGACCTCTACATGGACCTCTACATGGACCTCTACATGGACCTCTACATGGACCTCTACATGGACCTCTACATGGACCTCTACATGGACCTCTACATGGACCTCTACATGGACCTCTACATGGACCTCTACATGGACCTCTACATGGACCTCTACATGGACCTCTACATGGACCTCTACATGGACCTCTACATGGACCTCTACATGGACCTCTACATGGACCTCTACATGGACCTCTACATGGACCTCTACATGGACCTCTACATGGACCTCTACATGGACCTCTACATGGACCTCTACATGGACCTCTACATGGACCTCTACATGGACCTCTACATGGACCTCTACATGGACCTCTACATGGACCTCTACATGGACCTCTACATGGACCTCTACATGGACCTCTACATGGACCTCTACATGGACCTCTACATGGACCTCTACATGGACCTCTACATGGACCTCTACATGGACCTCTACATGGACCTCTACATGGACCTCTACATGGACCTCTACATGGACCTCTACATGGACCTCTACATGGACCTCTACATGGACCTCTACATGGACCTCTACATGGACCTCTACATGGACCTCTACATGGACCTCTACATGGACCTCTACATGGACCTCTACATGGACCTCTACATGGACCTCTACATGGACCTCTACATGGACCTCTACATGGACCTCTACATGGACCTCTACATGGACCTCTACATGGACCTCTACATGGACCTCTACATGGACCTCTACATGGACCTCTACATTGACCTCTACATTGACCTCGTAACTTGAACTCGTAACTCGTAACTTGAACTCGTAACTCGTAACTTGAACTCGTAACTCGTAACTTGAACTCGTAACTCGTAACTTGAACTCGTAACTCGTAACTTGAACTCGTAACACGTAACTTGAACTCGTAACACGTAACTTGAACTCGTAACACGTAACTTGAACTCGTAACACGTAACTTGAACTCGTAACTTGAACTCGTAACTCGTAACTTGAACTCGTAACTTGAACTCGTAACTTGAACTCGTAACTTGAACTCGTAACTTGAACTCGTAACTTGAACTCGTAACTTGAACTCGTAACTTGTACTCTTAAAACTCTAACTTGAACTCGTAACTTGAACTCGTAACTTGAACTCTAACTTGAACTCGTAACTTGAACTCGTAACTTGAACTCGTAACTTGAACTCGTAACTTGAACTCTAACTTTGAACTCTAACTTGAACACTAACTTGAACTCTAACTTGAACTCTAACTTGAACTCTTACTTGAACTCTTACTTGAACTCTTACTGGAACTCTTACTGGAACTCTTACTAGTTTGAACTCCTACTTGAACACTTACTTGAACTCTTACTTGAACGCTTACTTGAACTCTTACTTGAACTCCAACTTGAACTCTAATTCTAACTTGAACTCTAACTTGAACTCTTAAGTGAACTCTAAATTGAACTCTTAATTGAACTCCGTATTAAACTCTAAATTGAACTCCGTATTAAACTCTAAATTGATCTCCGTATTAAACTCTAAATTGAACTCTAACTCTAAAGTGAATTCTAAAATGAACTGTAAATTGAACCCTTAATAGATCTAAATTGAACTGTAAGTTGAACCCTTATTTGAACTCTAAATTAACTGTAAACTAAACCCTTAATTCAACTCTAAATTGGAACTCATTGAACTGTAAATTGAACTCTTAAGTGAATTCTAAATTGAACTGTAATTTGAACCCTTAATTTAACTGTACATTGAAAATGATACAAGTCTTTAGAACCTTGAATTAAATTGGGAATAGTGTGAATACTGGAACCGCTTCATACGCCCAGAAGAACTGAACTATTAAAATAACTCATAAATCTATTTTTTTTTTAATTAAGTACCTATTTTTTGTGAATTTAATATATCATAAATAATAATATCTCTAAATAAATTAAGTACGATTTTAGATTTTTAGTTTTTTTTGAGATTCTTCATGGCAAACCCTTACCAGCAAGTTCTAAATTATTCAAATGAATCATGATATCTGTTCTATTATTTTTGTATAAGCTGTAAGTTTCTTTTAAATATGTTAAAATAAAATCACTAACATTTACTGAAAATTAACAGTGTTATTTTCGTTAATTAGAAATTGTTTCTCAGGAGAAACATGTTGATCAGGTACTTTAGACTATACGTTTGTCGAATGAGCTACCTATTACCACCATTATAGTCATGTATATATCTAGCAGTCAGCTATGTATTCAATTTAAAAATAATTATCAAAATACTTTACAATTAAAGCCAGAAACACAGTTTTAATAGTTCGGGAGCCTATGGATTCAAAAATAAGCTGTAATGTTGTATGCCAATAAATTATATTTTTTGCAAAATGAAGAAACTAATCGGAGTCATATATAACTTTTTATAACATATATTCTATTATCACTTTGTTACAATTTTTATTATGAGTCGAATGTTACTTGAAATAGATGTATTTTATTTATTATTATTATAACACACTCAAATAAAATTTACCACTAACTTCATTCCACGTTTGCTACTTCAGATTAACCCAGCACGGTAGTACTTATTCAAAGTTAATTAATTGAATACAAAACACTAAAAAATAACAAAATATTTTTGTTATCCGGGTTGTAGTCCGGTACATGAACCGACTCAAGTCTCAACCTTAAAACATTGTCTTTTGAACGTCCTATAAATATTTCATATCTATCACTGTGTCAATAGATCTGGGGGAATTCTTTCAACAAAATACACTTATGGAGCAACCGGCAAAATAAGGAGAATCACCCAACTAGTTAGATAGCTAATGAATTAATTTATCGCACAATTAGTGAATAGTAATTCATTTTAAAACTTATGTTTTTACAAAGTATCTTCCTTCCTTCCTTTCTAGGATATATATCATATTAAATTGCTACACCCTATTATAGGGTCATATGTATAGAATTTTAAATAGGTACCCAACGTACCTATACATATTGTAATAAATAATTGAGCTTACACTATACTTTTAACCAATAAAATCTAGCTAACTTGACTATATTTTCAACAATAATTAAATTATTTAACCGTTCCCCAGATATTTTCACAATCTATTAACAATCAACATGAAATCGACTCACCAGGTAAGTGTTCAGGCAATTTGTATACACCAACATTCAGGCACCACTATATGTACATCAGATAGCCACTCGCATGGCACACCCGGCGCCAACTTGTGTCACTGGTCGCTACCAGCACGAACTATACTGCAAGCGTGCCGCCCGCGCCGTCATCGGTCTATTATTCCGTCTAACATTCGTGTATTGGTACGCGCATTTCACAACCACCCACAAATGCACTTATTTTAAGGTATCAAATCACTTGATTAGACTTTATTCTTTCGTTCCTTACTTGTTCAAAGTTCTCAGGAATGTAGTCTTTTCAAACTATGTGGAAACAATCCAAGTACGGTTTTCATTGCCTCTCTTTATCCCAATTTCTGATAATAGCGTCAGCGACTGCCAAGCGATACAAACACCATGATTAAGGTTCTGTGGTATCAGGATTCGGTGGGCGTAGTGCAGGCAATGAAACAACGTAATACTATCGCTTCGGAAAACTCCCGTATGAGGAGAAGAAGCGACGCAACAAACTCCTCATGGGCCCCGATAGGTTTACTGTTATAATATTACAATTAATTAGGTAATCACTTCACTTCACAATCTTAGTCTTAACTTATAATAAGTTACAGAACCGGGTAAAACAATGATCGTACTGATCTGTGTCTAGCTCGAGAGCTTGTGAAAAACTAACTCTTACAAATACAAATACCCTCACTTTTATATGCTTTGCTATTTGCGTTATGGTCAGTGTTGCCACATCACTCAATCCTTCTACCATAATAATATTATCCAACCAATATGAATAAATATCTAGTAAATATCTAACACATGGTAATGTACATCATATATTATTTTTAGTTTTATCATTCTCTTATTTTAGAAGTTACAGGGGGGGCGGGACACACATTTTACCATATTGGAAGGGATATCATTTTTGAAGACCTATCCACAGACACCACACACGTAGGGGTTTGATAAAAAAAAAATTGAGTTTCAGTTCTAAGTATGGGGACCCCCCAAAATTTATTGTTTTTTTTCTATTTTTGTGTGAAAATCTTAATGCGGTTCACAGAATACATCTACTTACCAAGTTATAGTTCTTATAGATTCGGAAAAAACTGGCTGTGACATACGGACGGACAGACAGACAGACATGACGAATCTATAAGGGTTCCGTTTTTTGCCATTTGGCTACGGAATCCTAAAACTCAAAACGCGATATATGTGTCTTTGCAAACGTAACGAGGACACCCAAGCGTAGCGAAGAGTTATGTATGTAGAGTCCTGAGAGAAGCGAGGGGTTCAAGCCGCCCAAGACGAAGACAGGCTTTATCTTCGAGGCGAAACCCAGGCTACATAAATACACACTCGGACACTGCCTTGATACCTTTTATTGTTATCCATTGATTAAAATCGTTATAGGCATTTTCGTACGAGAGAAGCGGGGAAGTTACGTAGAGTCAGGAGAGCGAGATAGAAATTAAAAAAAATTTAATTCGTTAACTAACGACATTAAACAAAATTGAATTATGACGAAAACAATCAATTAACTAAGAATACGAAATCTGCTTACTGTGTACTGCTGCTCAATGTGTTCCTGGGTAAAACTAACAAACCCGGAACAAACAAATCTATACAAAATTGCAAGAATAGGGTAATAGGAGGAATAAGTTACAACAATCTAGCGATTAGTTTGTTTTAAATTGTATCAGTGTATTGGAATTGTTTTGTGTTGAAACATGGGTGGAACATTGATAAAAACAAATAGTTGTATATGGGCCGGGCTAACCTTACTGTCTCAGTACCTACATTGGTTTTGAGAGAGGTAGAGCATAGCGTTTATTCGCTCAAAGAGCAGCATGACTGGGGAAGTACCTCCACCTTACAGAATACCGTAGCCGAATAACTTTATGTTGTGTAAAGTTGTGTTCCTGCGCGTGAGTAAGGTCGCTAGAGCTCATAAGGGGAGGGGGAAAGGTCGGTAACGCGTGAGTGATACTTCGTGTATTACAAGCATCCATATGGCTACCGTTTACCATCAGGCGAGCCGTATGCTTGCTTGCCGACTTGGTCGTATAAAAATAATACATCTTGTTCTCTGTAACGTATAAATTAACCCAATAAATGGCGCAATGTACGAACCGTATTTTTCTTCTTGTATAAATCTCAGGCGTGGAAATAACAATTTAAGCCATTCTATTAAATTATCGGAATATAAATCTAAAAATAATTGAAGATTTCGTATTGTTATACAATAGTTTTTGTAGTAGTGAAACGGCTAAGCCACATATTTTGACTAAGGTGTAGAGTTTGTGAAGTTAGGGCTTGTAGAGTAAGTGCGTGTAGAGTTATAAGCTTGGCTCTACATGAGATCTGATAACTTTTTGACCGTACGAGCCATATGTCTTGGCAACATTTTTCATAAAATATTTTGGTATACTTCTATCGACATTAATCAAATATTAATAAAGGCTCGAATGAATCGCATTTGCTCAGAGACATCCCAAAAATGCAATAAAATAACAAATGCTATATTTTAGATGGCAGTTTATCAGGCATAATGAGGATTGTTGGATGGAACTCACAGACCACACAAAACAGCCAATAGTTCTTTGAGAATTTTGGTTGTTTCATTTGTTTACGATATCAAACGCGCTAAAGGGTCATGGAGGTCGTACTCGAACCTAAAATGTTAGACTTTGTGGCTCCAAAAGGTCAAATTCTTTTTTAAAAGCAGGAAATGAAAATAGAAATCAATGCTTGAATGGGCGTGAATTGCTTTGTTTAATTTTGCCCTTTAGAACTTAATCTTACCTTATTGACAGCATCAATATAAGCTCCATGGTCAAGTAGCAGTTCGACCACGCTACTGAAGCCGGCTCTGGAAGCAAGAGCCAGGGGGGCGTCACCAGCCGCATCAGAACCTTGGACCTTGGCACCGAGCGATATCGCGTAACCTGCGACGTCCAACGATCCCCGGGCGCAAGCACACTGCAGGAGGTCGTTGTGTTTCTGTTGATAGAAAATACTAGTAGACAGTGTACGAAAACATTCTCCTAATTTTTTATTGTTTTTATTTTTCAGAAAATTTTAGACCTCTATTTTTTCAAAATATCTACGGCCTTACTCATAAACGCTATTTAACTAAATCTTCTGAATAAATCGTAGAGAATAAATGGTCAAATACATAACGTCACCTTGCTGTCATTGTCAAACAATTTGACGTTATTTAGGTGACCACATAATCAGCTTTTTAGTTAAATAACGTTTTATGAGTAAGGGGTATAGTGTTTATTACATAAAGATCTCGAATATCATTGGACAGCCAAGGACAAAGTGAAAGAAAACTTTTCAAATTTCTGCAACCCTAGTAGCTTTCGCGGAGAAATTTCGATTGAATTCGGTTGACATAAACAACCCATTTGCCTACCTACCTTGTTTGCCTCGCTGGATGAAGCAATTCTTATTTAGTCATTGTTCATCGACGCTTATTTATTATCATTTTATCTGTGGGGCGATTACGTATCAAAATTTCAATCATTTTCGAATTGATATCGGTTCAATATAGCGGTTTACTGATAACTTTTTTACGTTCTGATAACTGTAAATACAAACAGTGGTTCATTAGAAATGGAACTATTTCCGATTTTGTAATTTTTTTAACGATTCAGAGGTTATTGCAATCTGAATTTCATTGTAATAAAGTTACGTAATCCACGTACAGAACTTCGAAACTATGTAAAAATACAAACCAAGGATAATTTGGTACAAAAGACCCGAATGGTCGCCAATTAAGAGGTTACCTCGATATCAACATCAAGTAATAAAGTAACTATAGGTACCTGCTGAACTCACTAATTATTGACATACTAGCAGAACCCCGCGGTTTCACCCGCGACGGTTTGTTTTTTTTTTCCGCGGAACACTAAGTATTTTTCAAATATAAAAGTAGCTAAGTTACTCCATTTAACATCAGCTATGAACCTGAACAGACAGACAAAAATGTTTAAAAACAATTCGATTTTATAAAAAAAAAAGTTGAACTCACATAAAAGCTTGGTGCAATGCACAGACTACGTACTTATTTAATTGCTATTACAACAAATGAAAAAGAAATTAAATTAACTACACTCAAAATATTCTAATGAAATAGTGAAAATGAACTTCCAAACAAACTATACAGCAATCGAAAATATTTGCTAAGTAGGTAATCTAAGAGATCTCCAAGGAATTTTCAAAGGAAAATCAAGGCAGGCGCCGATCCCACAGAAAAAGTTCTAGAGTTCCGAGTTCCGAGTTCTGCATTCCGCGTTGACTGTAAGCTATGTGGCGCCTTTGAAAGTAAAAAAAGTGTATGATTTGTGATCAGTAGCGAATATTGCAGAACTCTAGAACTCTAGCCTGCTTGCTGTGTGCACAATAGTCAACACGGAATGCAGAATTCTGAACGCAAACCTCTAGAACTCTCTCTATGCGATCGGCGCCTAAGATCTGGGGGCACGGGAGTGCCCCCCGCCAAGACAGCCAAGCGAAGCGAAAGCGCACTACCTACCTTTTATCGAAGCGCTTCGTCGTTTTTTTGAACCCTCATAACTTGGGTTTGGATTATACCAGATAAACAAAATTCTCGGAACATGATATCAATAGCGAACTTATTAAACATATTAAGTTTCAATAACATAGCTCTTATACTTTAGATTTTATTGATATCTAAAAAACCCCGATTTCGTCACTGACTCACTGATGATCATCAAAACTCATAGGGTACTTCCTGAAGTCCTAGAAAGCTGAAATTTGGTATGTAAGCTTGTATTAGTACACAAACAACAAAAAAATTATAAAACTTGGAAATTTCAAACAAAAAAAAAAGAAGTGAAATCCCACCAAAAACATTTTCATGTAAAATGTTGCCGCCAAGACATATGGCTCGTACTGTCAAAAAGTTATCAGATCTCATGTAGAGCCAAGCTTATAACTACATGCACTTACTCTATAAGCCCTAACATCACAACCTCTACACACCGTAGTCAAAATTTGTGGCTTGGCCGTTTCAATACTACAAGAACTATTGAATAACAAAAAAAGCAATGAACAGTGAACACATTTTTCACCTTACTCCCATGTGACGGTAGCGAAACGGCCAAGCCACAAATTTTGACTACGGTGTGTAGAGGTTGTGATGTTAGGGCTTATAGAGTAAGTGCATGTAGTTATAAGCTTGGCTCTACATGAGATCTGATAACTTTTTGACAGTACGAGCCATATGTCTTGGCGGCAACATTTTACGTGAAAATGTTTTTGGTGGGATAAGTTTTTCATTCAAATATTCAAGAACAAAAAAAAATGTTTCGAATTCTAATCCGATTTAAATATTCTTTTATATTTGACATTCCAATTTTAAAGAGTATTGCATTGCACCAAGTTTTTTGAATAAAATCTGCTCAGATTACAGAACAAAAGGCAGATAGAGCGCGCGAAACACGGGAGTGAGGCCAAAAAACCACAAAGTTTATTTAAACGGAAGGTATTTTCGTTAAATAAATTACATATTATTATATAATGTTTTATAAACAAAGCAAATACAAATTCAAAAGTGAATACCAGGCCCCTATTTCACCAGACGGACAGGTGCGACAATTGTCATGAAAATATGGCAATTGCCGATATGTCACGATAATTATTGTTTCATAAACTTCTACCATATGTCAACAAAATCCGAATGTATGTCGGCTGATGACAGGCGTTATGTATTGAAAAATTACAATTATCACGTCTCGCCGTTGGTTACCAATGGTAGGTTTTTTTATTGCCAAACTGGGCATATAGATCATTTCGTGAGCTAATTTTACCTGTGACAGCTACTTCCATATGGGAGGGTCTCCTATGTAAAGCTTTGAGGTCTTTGCTTAATTATTAGTAAAGATATAAGAGTCTTAATTTTAACCGATAACGGTCCGTAAATTATAGGGATCGGCCATAAGATCACCACCAATTTCCACACATACTTATAATCTTTTTTTGCTGCTACATAGATGTTTTGTTGTATTTATTTTATTTTTACGGGCTATTCTCGAACATATTTTTAATTTGAATTAAATTACACAATTAAATAAATACATAAATAATTACATGGCATTTACTATAAGCGTTTCAAATTAAATATAATAATTATCATATTTATCATGTATAACCAAAAATATAAATTAATAAAAAAGATTCGCTAGGTAATCTGATTTTCTTTAAATGTTCGTTCTTTATAGTTTGAGAACTCATTGAATATATTATCGCCACCCACCACTACCTACCTATTTACTGCTTTCGCGAAGAGCCAATTTGTAATGATCACAACAAAAACACGACAATTGTAGTAGAGGAAGCCGACACAGCTCTTACCTCATGTCAATTATTTCCGACAAATCTACAAATATGTAGAGTTGTAAAAAATAACATTGTATCATACCATAAAAAGTTGCCTGTCATTGTAAAACTACAATTGTAGATAAATCTAAACATTATATCAAACATTTATTGTTTGATATAATGTTTAGATTTATGTAGTTCTATTTATTTAGTTTATGAAACGATTTTTTTGACAACTTTTCGCATTTCCTTAGTAATCTAATGCGAATTTGTAGAATTGTCGCCTAGAATCTGTCACCTGTAAATTGTCACATATCACCTGTCATCTATCAGCTTGGTCAAATAGGGGCCAGGTATGTGTTTTACAATTTGTATTTGCTTTTTTGGCCTCACTCCCGTGTTTCGGGCGCTCCATCTGCCTTATTTTGTAATCTGTGAAAATCGGATTGAGTTTTCAAACATGTGTCAAAATAAAATGTAATTTAAAACAAAAGTCCTAAGGAGTATTGATATCAACTTCGATGCAAATCACCCCTAAAATAACTTTCTACCCCTTTTTGACCCCGTTAGGCGATGAGTTTCAATAAAATATGAAACACGTCTTCCATCAATTCTGTTAAGGAATGTGTATGCAAAATTTGAAGTAGATCGGACCAAGGAATCACGTTGTCCCATACAAACTTTGCCCCCGTTTTTCACCCCCTTAGGGGCAGAATTTCGAAAAGTCCGTTCTTATCGGATGCCTACGTCATACAAAGAACACACCCTCCAAGTTTCAGGTCTCTACGATCAGCGGTTTAGGCTGTGCGTTGATTGTCAGTCAGTCATTCAGGACAAAGCATTTTATATGTATAGATGAACAGGTAAAGAAGAACAGGTATCTTAGAGAAGGTTAAATTCTCTGGACAGAATGGAGATTAGTCAAATAAGTGTTGCTGTAACATTTGTAATGATCTAGTTTTTTAGTGTGATGGCGGGCTTTATTACAAGAATAAAGTTGTAAGCAATATGCCCGACATGGCGACAATAATAATATTCCACTTTTATGACGAATTTATTAGTACTTTAGTACATATTTATGGCGTTTCTCGTATATGATAAGGTTCGGTTCAGATTTATTACGTACAAATACAATATTTGATTTACATGTCCCGTTTTATTTTGTTTATGATTGGTAATTCTTTTCGTTGAGAGAGGAGGGTTTTACAACTCTCAAACTTGGAATCAGCGGGGCTACCGCATATCTTTGGTGGTTATCAATCATAATGAACACAATTTTACAATTTCATCGAATAACGGCACATGTCAGAAAACTTTCCAACTGAAATAACCAGGAGAGCATACCTTATTAGTCGCTGCAAGACAGGCTCCAGCCCGAACCAGAGTTTTCACTGCTTCTAGGTGTCCATGCCACGCCGCCATAAGCAGTGGACGCATTCCAAACTGATATTATGAAAAGAGCTATATATCGTCACTTCCTTTTTCTTTATTATTACCTAGTATATTGCGTTGAAAAAACTAACACAATCTATGTAAGTTGACAGCAAAGTCACAAGATCTTCTATCTTGTGTCGAGAAGACCCTTTATAAACTCCTTAAACAAGCCAGTGATTTATTTATAGCATCCACTTCTATAAACTCACAACCTCCCAGTAACTTCCCGATCTTGAAATAAACTTTTCTAGGCAGCTTCAATAAATTAACTTTTCAGCAACTGATAAATTTATGTTCTCGGAAATTGGTACTACAGCAGGCGAGCAGGCCTTTCTTTTTCTCAATTTCCTGTCGACATTTACTTCTCAGTTCCGATAAAGTGACACTTGAATAAGGCTGAAGTTAATTTTAGCTCTTGTACGAGAACTTTATTTCCATCTTGCGCTACGATGTCCCTTAATAGGCTTTTACGTACCATTACAGCCTAAATAAATAGGTTTCCTAGTGTAAGTTATTGGTATAAGTCGGTCATTTGTTCTAGTCTAGAAATTCTACATAGATAAATGTTTTATCGCCGTACTTCTGTCTTGTTGGCAAACGTGAATAAAGAGAATAAGTGACGGTAGAATATTGAATTAATTTGAAATGATATTACCTTGTCGGCGGCCTCAATATCGCATTTCGCCTGGATGAGTAAGTTGATTATCTCCACGTTGCCTCTACTCGACGCCCAGTGGATGGGTGCTCTGCCGTACTGTCAATATCATTCGGTTTCATGGTAATTCACTTTGTAGCTGCTTACACTTACTTTTCACCGAAAGGAACACTTACTGCTTACACTTACTTTTGAATGTTTAAGGTAAGTTGGAAGAGTACTATTTACACGGGTATGCTTGGCAACAGATTTTTAACGTGCGCCAAAGCGGAAACGGTACGCGAGACAGGCGGGTGCAACAAAGAACACAAATACAACCATGAAAATGGTTTTCTCACGATGTTTTCTCATTCACACGCACATTGTACGAAATTACGGTCACTGCAGTTGAGCAATCATCGCTTACACTAAACGATGAATAACATCTAATATGTACGTTATAACGTACATATTAGATGTTATTCATCGTCTCTACTATACTATCTCATCTTGGCCTATACTAAGTATTCCACCATTTCAAAACGTTAGAATAAATATCCAAAGCGGCGGCTTTGTATTTCATCTCATTTATAGCACGTCATGTCACTCAAATTGTTTCCAAAGACTAGGTAAGAGCTGACACTCCAACAAAGTTCATTCTCCCAAGATAATAATCAATTTTTAAATTCTAAACACTAACCGTAACATATCAAAACCCATTTCTCAGCTCAACTACTAAGATAACATAAATTACTAACGTTGTTCCTACAATTAACGTCTGTGGGCCTCTGCAATGCTTCTCTGACTGCTGCTGGCTCATTCTTGATCACAGCTTCGTGTAGGAGCAAGTCGTTTTGCTGGACTCGGGATCGACCTTCAGAAGACATCTGTGGAGATTATTTTAAATTAATCCAATAAGCATAGGCATTATGCAATCATCTCAACAAAAAGCAAGGAACCCGTTACCGGGCAAAATTGTGATCAGAAGATTCATAGACTTTACCAGGACAACATGGTTCCAAAAGTTTATTGTTGGTATGTATATGTCACCGTATTTTTGTGAAAACCGTTAGTTTATAATCTACCTAGCGAGATTGTAAACTCCCCGATAAATTGTGAACTGTACCATATTGTTTACAATATTACGTATTCATTTCCGATAGTTTATAATCTATCCATGTCAAACCGTCATATTGCAAACGAACCTGCACTTGCCGACAGGGTTCACAATGTGTCCGATTTTATCACTCGTAATATTGTGAACCGTCACTGATTGGTCAATCTTGGCGGTAAAGCGTTTTGTAGAATACTAGAATCAATATCTGAATATTTTTACTGGATATAGTTTCAAAAATATATTCAAAACACTTTACTTACACGAGACTACTGCGGCTACTAACAGTTATTATTCACAGAAACTTTACTTATTATTTCAATCCTAGTTTATTTTCATAAATAATTGTAACTTTATGATAACTTTCACTTATTTTAAACACAAAATCTGTTAAAAACACAAAAAAATACGTTTGTTTACGTTCGTTGATAACAAATGACAGCTAGGTAAAAATGGCGGCGCGGGACACATGACGTTCAACCAATCAGCGCGCAAAGAGCATTCCGTCGGGTTCAAGTATGGTGCCAGTTCACAATATAACGGTTTGTTGCAGATAGATTATAAACTATCGGAAATGAATACGTTATATTGTAAGCAGTATGGTGTAGTTCACAATTTATCGGGGAGTTTACAATCTCGCTAGGTAGATTATAAACTAACGGTTTTCACAAAAATACGGTGACATATACAAAATAATATTCACTAATGGATCCATTAGCGTTGAATGAGACGCAATCAGAGTGGGCTGCATAAGTAGCCTGATGTGGCCTGATTATAACAAATGCTTACGACAAGGATAGCATTATTTACCGGTCTAACTAAATACCAGCTAGGATGATACAGATTTATTCAAAGTCGTAGATTGTAGGGCTATACAGTGTGGAGATTTCGAGATGGCATATTTTTGAAACCTATGTTGGGTTAGGCCCGGTTTCAATAATTTACGGACCGGTATCGGTTAAGATTTATTAAAATTAAGACTCTTATATCTTGACTAATAATGAAGCAAAGACCTCAAAGACCTTCCCATATGGACTTCCATATGGGAAGGTATCACAGGTAAAATTAGCTTACGAATTGATCTATATGCGCAGTTTGGCAATAAAAAAACCTACCATTGTTAAGCAAAACGATTCGTTTTTGTTTATTGACCGGGCATTAGTCATGCAACATGCTGAACAACTTTTACTATAGGACCAACACAGAATTGTAATTTTTTTTACTTAATTAAGGTTGACCTTTTGTATGAAAAGTATTTTTTTTGAGAATTCTTGGTTGGTCCCATTCTTCTTCTTCTTCTCAGTCGTACACTCCTGGCGGAGTGGTCGTGGTTATGGATCGTCTGATGAGTTTGTTGCGGCTTTTGCGAGACTTCTCCATCTTTCTCTATTCGGGGCACTGCGTGTACATTCACTGAGGGAACAACTTGTTGATGATTTTATGAGGTCTGTCCATCTTGTGGGTGATCGGCCGTGGGAACGTTGACCTTCTACTCTTCCTTGTACCACTAATCGTTCCAATGAGCTTTCGTTGCGGATGATACGTCCAAACATCTTAAGGTTGGTCCCATAGTAAAAGTTAAATTGTTCAGTAATATTAACCCAACATAGGTTTCGAAAATATGCCATCTCGAAATCTCCACCCTGTGTAGATTTCATAATAAACAGTGATGATTGCCAGCATACCACAACTCATCGAAAATAAAGCGATCAGAAAATGCAAAGTAAGAGCGTGTTTACGTTTTGTTTATGACTGTTTAATCATAAATAAAAATGACGACACTAAAGAGTGAAAACAATGGTGTTTATTTTTTAAACCGTGCATTTGAATGCGAGCGAATATATTTTGCAACAATAACATGGCATGTGGCCCGGTTTCCAGGCGCAAATGTTTTATTCATGATGGTCGGTAGCATACCCGGTAGCGTCAGATGTTCGCTACTGTTTACATTCACAACTCCATTTGTCATTTTTTGTCCTGCCTGTGACATACGATATTGCAAATTATCACTCTCTGATAAACTTGATTAAAACGATACTTTGCAACTTTACGAAAACAAAACAAAATATGAAAATAATTTCTTTTGTAAACGAGGCTTCGGGAAGTTAAATTTGTGAAACGATAATGTTAATCGGACTGCTTTATTTGTCTAATTAAGTTCTGTTAGTCAGCCACAAAATATTCCGCAACAAACAGGCATTTCAAATGTTGACGTTCCTTTTCCGTTCCATCAACGCCTTTGATCTTATGTGTACTTGGTATCTGTGCGTCGAATTGTACCGTTCTTTACTGTAGAGTAAAACCAATTCCGGTATTTTCCGAATGGAAATCTCACGTTTTTAAATGTATGCTGTAAAATTTGGTGTTTTTGTTTATAAAAGCGATTACAGGTTTTTTTTGTGTGAAACCGAACTGGAAATAAAGTTAAGACTGATCCTTGATCGATTTTGTGTACCTTCTAACTTAATAATAAATTTCAAATTAATAATATGTCGCAGTTAGTAAGCTGAAGTTGGGAGGTCAAATCACTCTAAAAGACGATAATTGATGGAGAAAAAGGCCTCGAATGTCAAACACGTACCGGAAAGTGCCGAGTGGGACTAGGAGGATCGACAGAGGAGTAATCGCCTTTCCATCGCTAACGGTAAATTCTGAAAAACTCGCGGGTATTAGGAAACGATCAAACCAATAGTTATGTGAGCGAACTTTATTAATTCATATTGTTGTCTATATTTCACATTTAGGCGCAAGGCGCAATATAGTGATGATGAATTAAATCTTACATTCCGATATACCTACGATTAAGAATACCTGCAAACTTTTTGGTATAAGAGCTAGCAACGTCGCGAAAAAAAGAACTTTAGCAAGGCTGGATTTTTGATATTTTCTTGCGCATTAAAACCTGATAGAGATGCGCCAAGTCTGGCAGCTGGAAGTGGTTGCGTTTCCTTTTGCGCATCCTATTTGTACTAGTGAAAAATTCGGATTTTTAACCCATTAAACCATTTTAGCACGAATAATTTTTTCTTCACCATTTTCTACAGCCTTTTAGCAACCTAAACTTAAATCGACAGAGCGTTATCTGGTTGCTACCTACGTGCCAGATGCTATTTTAGTTGTGAATCTTGTGAATGACATATTTTCTTCTAAACCATTTTCTAAAAGCTGAAACTTTAACATTATATAGTTATGCTATCAATGAACCTAAAACAAACCTTGCCAGACGGAAATCTGGTTGCATAAGGGTACAAAGACTAATTTAAGATCAGTTCAGCACACGGAAAGCAAGTACCGGAAATGGAATTAGAGACCCAATCGATAGCAGCAATGAACAAAATGCTAACTCGAAAAAGTTTATTTTAAACCAGAGCCATTTGAAGGAAAGGATAAGATAACTTTATTTTCAAAATCCAAATAAAAAATATAATTTATTCAGGTTAGGCCCTGATAAGGCACTTATGAACGTTACAGTTGAATCTATCGACGATTCGAAATACACTTAAACTGAGAAATCTCCGAAAATATTTTGTACTAGTTGCCCCCGCGGTTTCACCCGTGTTCCCGGGATAAAAAGTAGCCTAACTCCTTCTAGGCGTAACAAACAAACAAATTCACTTTCGCATTTATAATATTAGTTACGAAGTTAGGATTTAATCAATTTTTTAATATAAATTATGTATCGGGAAGCTGAATAGTTGGTCCGACTTATTTAGATCATTAGAAAGATTGATTAAGTGGCAACACTGACCATAAAATCAATAGCAAAGTTAATAAAAGTTTGCGTGTAGCATTTAGAGGAGGCAGTCTATCGCAAGCACTCGACCTAGCCCCCTAAAAAGGAAGCTTAGCAATATTGCTAACGCAATTCATTTTTTCGAATTTACAGCAGAATTTAAGTAATTCATCAATTCCGAGTCTTTTAATGAATTGAAAAGAACATAATGAGTAACTATTTTACCAAAAAGAAAATCGAAAAATGGATTCCGTAGCAATATTGCTTTAGCTTCCTTTTTAGCCCCCCTGTGCACACCTCTAAGTGCAGTTGCTATTTCACCCGTAACTAAAACTTTTAATTTATTAATACTGTAGGTGTAATTAAAGTGATAATTTAATTGTAAAATTACAACAATAAACATGTCGGGCCCATGAGGAGTTTCTTGCGTCGCTTCTTCTCCTCATTTTTTTTTTCATTTAGATAACACGATGGTTTTTACTTTACTTTATTTACTTTATTTAATTCGTTGTTTTCTTACCCTGTTCCTAATTATATGGAGTCGGTGCAATTTTTGCGCTGCTTCAATTCGACCAATATATCAGCATTTCCTCCTTTCTTACTAATTTCATCTTTCACACAATTCATCTATCTCTTATTCGGACTTCTTTTCTGACATCCATCCACTATTATAATGAATAATAATATAATGAATTTACCCTCCTTGATACCTTGACTTTATTATGGTCGATGCAATCATCTTTGAGGTCTTCAGTCACAAAAAACCATGGCATATCATGGTTAAGCACCATGTCATCGGCATAGCTCATGTTATTTATACAATTACCAGATGGTAAATCACTGATCAGTTGATCTACATAAATATTGAATAACCTTGGCGATGTCAGACCTCCACATTCCAGTTTGTATGGTTCAGACATTGCATTAGACCATTTAACATAATTTATCTGTTTGTTATACCAGACGGATAGTGTAGTTACTAATTCCACAGGGACACCTCCCTTCCTAAGCTTATCCCACAGGATATTATATGATGCCAAACCCAATTAGCGTAATATAGCGGGCGAGCACAAAAAGTGAATTTACTTAGTGCTGTGCCATTTCTTGGAACTGCTTTAATTATTTATTTTTTAATTTGATTAAAAAATATCCTTAAGATAAACAATTTGGCAGAAAAAAACGCAAATTTCCAAAATTCCAAGTTAGCATTAGTTCATTTCTGGTGTCTAAACAATTTAAACAAAGAAATTTCATTGTCATATTGACAACCAAGTGACGCCTCAGGGGTAGTCAACATTTTTCTAGACAGTGTCATTATAATTTTAATAATAATTCATAACCTCAGTCAGGATATACATGAAGCTACATGATGCTCAATATGGTTTTCGTCAGAGGCTGTCTACTGAGAGTGCTATATTTTACCTTAGAACATACGGTTAAATACTACACAGATAGGAAACCTCTCGTGAATGCATGTTTCCCAGACCTTTTTAAAGCTTTTGATCTAGTATCATATAATATCCTGTGGGATAAGCTTAGGAAGGGAGGTGTCCCTGTGGAATTAGGTACTACACTCTCCGTCTGGTATAACAAACAAATAAATTATGTTAAATGGTCTAATGCAATGTCGGATCCATACAAACTGGAATGTGGAGGTCTGACATCGCCAAGGTTATTCAATCTTCAGAGAGCTCATTTTGGCTGTCATATAGATATATGACAGCCAAAATGAGCTCTCTGATCAGTGATTTACCATCTGGTAATTGTGTAAATAACATAAGCTATGCCGATGACATGGTGCTGCTGGTTCCTACGATTGGTAGTATTAGGAAACTATTATTCATATGTGAAGCTTATGCTGAGGATCATGGTTTAAAATATAACTCAAGCAAGAGTGAACTGTTGGTGTTTAGGGGTAGAAATAAAAGTCCGTCATATATCCCTCCAGTAACCCTAAATGGCACTACACATACACTACAACAATACACTATGGCAAAAAGTTTTATTGTGACTGAAGACCTCAAAGATGATTGTGATATAGAAAGGGAGCGCAGAGCGTTGGCAGTGCGGGCAAATATGCTGGCTCGTAGGTTTGCTGGTAGCTGAGTCAATGTCAAGATCCCACTCTTTAAGGCATATTGCCAAAATTTTTATTCCTGCAGCCTATTGGCTAATTATACCCAAAAAGCATACAACACTCTGCTGTTGAGGCTTCCTCCTTACTGTAGTGCTTCAGGCATGTTTGCAGATGCGCATACGGTTGTTTTTTTCGCCATAATGCGCAAACAAGTGGCCTCTATTTTAAACAGGGTGAGAGGGAGCACCAACATCATTCTGAACGTGATTGCTGTGAGGGCAGATGGGCCTACTTTAGGCAGGTTTATGAAGCTGCACGTCATGCGTTATGCTTCATAAACTGCCTGTTGTTCTTTTTCTGTTGTTTTAATGTTTAAAATTTGTACTAACTTAGCTATATTTTGTGTATTTACTAACAATCTATGGACCCTGTTGTCTGAAAATAAATGCATTTTATTTTATTTTATAATGAAACTAAAATATTTTGATTTTTATTACCAAGTTGTTTATGTGTCTTTATTTCAATTGTTACCGAATAAATAGCTCATTCAGAATATACTTTATATTATTGACCGTGTATGAGGAATGTCCCAGAATATTTATATTTATTTATTTATTATTATTTAATCTCTCTGATTTGGGCTTTGACGAGCTTAATAATGAAGAATCTGAATATGTAATAAATCTTAATATAAACTGATATATTATATAAGCCAATTCTTATAGACGTGCTTGTAGGCATTCGTTAATTATCGTGACTTTCTCTGACAATGCAGTTTGTTGTCTATTTTTAGGCAGTGATGGAATCCTCATACTTCTTGGTCGAAGGTAATCTAAACAGATTTTCGAGTACCACAATATATTCTTAAGCCGATCTTAATCTTTGGATCGCGGTTAAATGATAACAACGAAAAGAATTGTTATTATAGGATGCGCGTCCCTCGCGAGAATCAACACTATTGGTCTGTATACTCTTATGCAACCAGATTTCCACCTGGCAAAATAATTTTACGTTCTAGCATAACTTTATCATATTAAGATTTCTGCTTTTTGAAAATGTTTTTTTTTTCACAACTAAAATAGCATCTCGCACGTAGTAGTAATCACATAACGCTCATCCAATAAAAAAAATATTTGCTAAGAGGACGGAGAAAGTGACGAAATAAATTTAAAAAATGTTAAAATGTTTCAAACTCCGAAATTTTCACCAGAACAAACAGGATGCGCAGAAGGAAACGCAACCACTTCCGGCTGTCAGAGTTGGTGCATCTCAATCAGGCTTCTATGAGCAAGGACATATAAAAAAATCAGCCGTGCTAAAGTTCTTTCTCGAAAACGTTGGTAGCTCTCGTACCATTTATATTTATGCATATAAAAGAGGTAAACATAAGTCCGCTTTCATGTCGATCGATAATCCACTGGCAATGTGTAATTTCACGCTTCGGGCTAAATTAGGCTTTATACGTTTTTGAAGAGCTCGTGGTGTAGCATGTTTAACCGTTAATCGATCGGCAAAGTTAAGCAACCACCGTCGTTGTCGATACCTGGATGGGTGACCGCCTAGTGGTATTTCAAATCGAGCGTTTCCGTGCTTCGGAAGGCACGTAAATCCGTTGGTCCCGGTTATCTCTTAATTTGTGATAGTTGTTAAACTAGTTGGAGGCCTACGAGGCGGCTTGGGAACACCAATAGTAGGTTGACCACTAGCCTACCTCCACCGATCCGCAGTGGGCACGCGTGGTGGAGTATCTACCCATTCCCTTTCACTCCAATTCATGAAAAGAGGCCTGTGCTCAGCAGTGGGCCATTATAGGCTGTGAAAGTCACAACCAGTGGATATCTGAGAATTATGCAACCCTGGTAACCATGGCACTCAAGCACTAATGGCTCAAAGGAGTGAGTAGCATTCTATTTTGGTTAGGGTTAGAGCTTTGGGAAACTTAGCTTATAGTAACAAAACATGACTAGTAGAGAGATGGTAGAATTTTTGAGAAAATTAATTAACTGATTTTAGACAAAAGTTCAGTTCCGTTGGTTCCGTCGTCGCGTCGTTGTTCCAGATTTTTTGTTTCACTACTCATTGTGCTATGCTATTTAATAAAGACCTCTTTCCAGCTTTAGTTTCCTGGTATCTTTCAGTTTTCAGTTTCCTGGTATTTGATGTCGGTATCACGTGGTTTTTGGTCGTGGGCACACAAACACATTAAAACAAAAAAATTGGCACAGAGTATATTAATAATGGTTTACTCTTCTATACATATATATTCTATACTATTCTTTACCTACTTCAGAACTTCTTTAGGTAGGTACTCCAACTAGTTACTTATGTAGAGAATGTAGCATTCATTAAGTTCACAAGTTAATTTTGTGGCAAACAAAGTCAATATTAACAAAATAGGCAAGAGCTTATTACTTACCAAGTTTAATTAAAATTAATTATTTAATGCCTAGTAAATTAACATTACAGAGGCGGATTACTAAATTACGATGTTATGTTCGTACAAACTCATCTTATACCTATAAAATATTAGGTTATATTCGTGATTTACTGTGCAAAATCGGCTGTATCAAGTCTAAAAGTTAAAATCCAATGTGGTTGCCATTATACCTTTCGCAGCTTGCTTTCAAGTCAACAGTTTCTTGTCAGACTAGTAAAAAGGGACAAAGGGAATGAAAACATACTCTGATAACAATAGTTGGCGGAGCTACTAACACAACAATGCCGTATTTACCCCCGGGTCGGGTTATTGGCTACCAGGGCAAAAGAGCTCAGCTGGAGGTTGGTTAGGATTAAACAACTACAGTCGAGACGACCAAATTAAATTCAACGCTGAGTGCAAGTCATTCTTTTGTTTGGTATGTTGAAAGCGTACATTATACTAAAAAAAAAAAAAAACTAAAGCCGACTGCAAAGAAGACAATTTAAAAGTGATGCACTAAAAAGACCGAAAGATTGGAATGGAAAATAAAATTAAAATAAATTATAAACAAAGTAAACTCTACTTCGGTTTAATAGACTATTATTATGAGCTGAAAGCCTAAGATTAAGTTCATATAGTAGGACAAAAATTTGCACATGCAGATATAAATTCCGTGCTTACATAACAAATGGCACTTTTAATCCATAATTCACACTCACGGTAGTCGGTATCCCCGTAGTGCTCGTAAGAATGAATTTTAAACAGCTCAACGAAGACGCAGAGCACATAAGGTAGTGGAGGTAAAATACTTGTGCGCCTGAGGCCGTACCTACTACGTACATATTTACGTCAAAGTGCTCTCTTTTGAGCACACTGCCTGCTTTGAGATACGTTCTCCATAGACTATACCTATCTCTAAAGGGAGAAAAAATATTCAATATTCATAGTCATATTTTTCGACAAAACACGCAATATATTTGACAATAATTTTTCAGTTGTTTTCCCAATTAAATCTAATTACTACGTTATGAAGTTGGAAATGCAATGTACATTTTTGCACCAAAACTTCGCTTCGCTTCCGTTCCCTTCTATTCGCCAGCAATGTGAATTGACCCTAAGCTTCATCAGTCATCTGTAAACGGAAGAACGAGATATGTCCCTACTTTGTTCGCGTATTGTTATTTATCCAAGGGCGTATCGGTGGGGTTATACCTACATATTGATATTGTTATTGAGACAGGCATTTACCTTACTACGTAGCTTCATAGTAATCTAATTTGTGATAGTGCTCTTATATCGAAAATAAAAACCGGCGAGTCTGAATCTGACTCGCGTATGGGGGCCCCCCTTTTTTGTTTATTTTTATTGTTTGTTGTTATAACGGCAATAGACTTACACATTGTGTGAAAATTTCATCTGTCTACCTATTATGGTTTATGAGATACAGCCCACTGACAGACAGACGGACTGATGGACGGACAGCGGTGGCTTAGTAATAGTCCTGTTGGCAATATTTGTATGGACTTGAGAGGATTATCTTTTACTTGCATTAGGCTTATACTATTTTCCTACTATAGAGTTCCTATGTTATAGAGTTGGTGGTACTAAAGCACAGAGGGCCTACTACGAAAAACGATACACGATAGTCTGATCATCGTTGTAAATTAATTAGCCAATAGAATTACACAAAATTTACGTCTCGTCAGTTTTGCTGCAATTCTATTCGTTAATATTTAACAACGATGATCGGAATATCGTACATCGTTTTTCATAGTAGGCCCTCAGATACTATAACTATATTATATCTAATTATAGTTAGAGGTTTTTCTTGCAAGTGAGATTTAGTTACCAGGCTACCAACAACTACTTAAAAGTATTTTTCTAAGTATTTATCTATTCTAGGCTAACTTATCAAACAATTAAGTAAAAGCAAGTACTTAAAATATTAAAAAATTAATGAAACCTTTTATTCCGTAGCGCTAAGGAATCGCTCTTTACTTCGTCTCTAGAGACATCTTCAATGCTAATGTTTTTTGTAAAAAAATTAACACTTCAATCGAGCCCTCTCGCTTTTAGATTAATGTCTTACTTATTTCACAAAAGCATATTTTTACGCTCAAGTCGCGTCTACACGCGTTTTCGTAAGATTTAAAGTAATTGGTTCTTACTTTTTTTGCGTGTTACAGTATTTTTAATTTTATTTGAAATTCGAATAAGAAAGTCGTTTACTTTTAAAGAGATTTTATAAAAAAAACTTTTTCTATAGTTATAATTTCAACTAGCCTAAAAATTTACGAAGCAATATTATTGATAACACATTTTTAAAAAACTTTAAGAGCTATGTAGTTATAAGTATTCGCTAATTCTTTATATGAAAATTCTCCAAATTGTAATATAATATAAATAAACATTTCTTGTAACAAGACACTAACTATGATATGGGATTACAAACCAATCGTCTCACAAGGAAATGTAAACCGTTTATAAATGGAATAAAATTTCATTTACAATGGAATGCCGTGAAATGGTGAACAGTAAAAATTTATAGAGGCAACTGAAGTTTTAATCAAGGGAGCGGCCATCTATATGAAGGTAATAACTTTGAACACATAACTTTGGATTCCAGCTATTTATCTTCGTATTTTTTCATTAGATCGTTCTTTCCTTTTATGTTTTAGTATGTAATAAAATTATTTCACGTAGAAAGGTATAATACCTATCTATCTATATAAACTACACTCGACATCAATGAATCCGGGTAACTTAAAGAAACCTATAAATCTCGGAAACTAAGAATGCTAGCTTAATGAAATAAATTGTTTAATAGACAATTTAATACTCCTTCCACTACATTTTATTTACAAAAAATTACATAAAGAAAAAAACTGCTGATCTCGCCTTAAAACAAAAATAGGAAACATGACATTTTTGAACAACATTACGATTTTCTTGAATTTTAATACTTTGTATTGCCTCCTCGTGCTTCCATTACTGCGTTTATGCGGTTTGGCATGCTGTACACCAAGTTCCTTACACGATTTTGGGGAATAAATATCCATTTCTCTGTGAGAGCAATTTTGTGCTCACGAAGCGTGATTGGAAGCATGCTAGCTAGTCCCAAGCATACTCTATCGGGTTGATATCTGGGCTGCGTGCTGGCCACTCCATACGAATAATGTTCATCTCTTGAAGGTAGTAATTCACAATCCAACCTGTATGAGGTCGGACATTGTCATGCATAAAAATAGCATCCTCACCTAAATTGACCATAAATGGCCCAACGTGTTCATTAAGGATTTCTTCCACATATCTTACGCTAGTTAAAGAGCTGTTTTCTATGAACACCAGTTCTGTGCGACTCTCAGATGAAATTCCGGCCCACAAAAGTACAGAACCACCACCTTAGGCTACTTTTTCTTCGATGCATGCTTGCTTGAATCATTCCCCTGGTCTTCTATACACTGTGTTTTCCATCGTACTTGTAGAGCATAAACTTTGATTCGTCGGAGAACATAACTTTTGACCAATCTTCAATAGTCCATTTTAAGTGGTTCTGGGCATATCTTAGTCTTGAAAAACGATGCCCACGCTCCAGTTTAGGGCCATTTACAGGTCTAAGTGGTTTCAAGTTAGCTTCAACAAGTCGTCGTCTTACTGTCCATGCGCTTGGGTTACTTCCTCCGAGGCGTCGAAACTGATTTGTAAGTTCAGTTCCTATGAGAAAGCGATTACGAAGCATGGTGTGCACCAAGTTTCGATCTTCTTGTGCTATAGTACACCCGGTTCTACCTGTTCCTTGTCTACGTAGGTTAGAGCCAGTTTCCTCGTAACGTCGGAGAACTCTTTGTACTGTTGACAGCGACACACCTACAGTCTTGGCTGTATCACCCTGACTCCGGCCGGTTTACAGCATTGTGAGAATTCTGGTGCATTCTTCAGGTGTAAGCGACATGATTACAGCTTGAATAATAAAGATTGAACTCTATCCACAGACTATGGAGGACATATTCTCGCTAACAAAAAACTGTGTCTATGGAGTCGGCCACATCTCACGCACACCTAAGTTGGCTATTCCGCGGGAAATTAGACTCTGTCGCCGTTTACACAGAGTCGATTACTCGCGCTCAACTAATGTGTGAATGTGTGCGTGCCGGCTTGTACGTACAGCGTGGTGGCCGACTCGAGTGACACAGTTTTTTGTTAGCGAGAATATATCCGACTTTTTTTAATATCTGTGACTCTATCAATATGGTTTATATACCCACTTAAATGACAGATTAGAAACAAAAGCAAAATCAAATGCAGTAATTTCGTAGTTCCATCTTCGAAATTCTCCCTTTTTCAAATTTTTATGACATAACTGTACAATAACTAAGATGCTTTAATACCTTAATTTAAGGAGTGTTTAATTGTCTATTAAACACAATTTATTTCATCAAGCTAGCATTCTTAGTTTCATTGCTCTCGAGTGTAGTGATATTTTTTTCAGTATAAAACGGTTTTTATGGTGCCATATTCTGTAAAAATATACTGATATATAGGTGCGTGATTGAGTAACATCTACCCACACTACACCATAAATACAACACTCATTTTACTAGGATTCAAGACTTCAAAAGAGCTTTATAATTATCTAAAAGAAACAATAATATCATGGAATACAACACTGGAATGCTGTAAATACTCATTTCGCATAACTTGGTCGCGCGCTGCAGAATGAAGCAATTTCCTCCGCAGAAATAATATATGAGCTATGAAAGATGAAAATTCTACCGCCCTTTGGGGTTTATGTCGCGCTTTGCGTTTTATTTGACTACCGCGCTGTGCGTTTCACTTGTACTACTTGCTTTTCTACAAAAACTAAAAAATTAAGCATGTCCTAATATTGTTTTTGAAGTGAACATTTCTTTAGCGCCGTTGTGCACTTTTCGGGATGGGTAAAAAAATTTGAACTCGCGTCAGAAGTCACGTGACCCTGATCGAAAATTTGTAAGACGGAAGGAGAGTAATTGCAAATTAGACTGTATTTATACTGGGGCTATGATCAAATTCTTATAATATTCTCTAGCTAGCCGGAAGGTAGGTACCAATTTTGCTCCCATTTTAATTTAATAAAAAAATCTTATTCAAATGTATTATATGTACATGTATCTTGAACTAGTTTTCCCATGTATAAAAACACTATGTGAAAAATTTCTAGTTTCAAAACTTCACAACCATATTCAAGTTTTCACTTCTGCCGGCACTCCCGGAGTGAAACCCATTGTTTTTTTACATTGTATAGGCCTGTGTTTGACCTCAATCTCACCATGGTAAGTGATGATGTAGCCGAAGTGCAGCTGGCGGAACACACCGATAGGTGCTTGGCCGATTTTCAACATGAGGGTGGTATCCAGCCAAGTGGGTACCAAAGTACCCTACCACCGTGCTATGGTTTCGTTACGATAATTTCCTTCACCGAAAGCTCAAGCTCACTGTAGGATTCGAACCCGGGACCTTCCTCTCGGCATCAGACGTCACTACCACTGAGCTATCATCACCTCAAGAAGTTTCTTTTTAATTAAGTAATTATAAAAGCTCTTTAGTAGTCTTGAATCTAGTAATATTATTAAGTGAAAGATTGTTGGTATGTTTTGTACGTAATGGATTTTGATGAATCTTGGCACATACAGGAAACTTTTTATCGCGGGAAAACATAAGATCCCTCGGGAACCCGGGTGAAATAGTGGGGCGGAAGCTAGTTTACAAGTTACTTTAACCTACCTTTGAATTAATTTCCGTTGAATTTACGAGAATATGCGAGCATACAATACTCGAACTCCATTTGAACTTCAAAATTTATTACACAGCGAACTATTGTAATAAATCAAAGGTTTCCCCACAAGAGGACAAGTCACGTGAACAAAGTATGAAACTCAGCTCCTGTAAATTTATGATGCCTGCGTAACAACGTGCTCGGTGTAAAAAAATCTCACCTGTATAACGTACATACATACAATCCACCACATAAATTGCTTTAGCCAATATAGGTCAGACGATACTTTGTTCTAGATGTACATAGTAATGATAAAATAACCTGTGTTACCTCGTGTACCTTTACAGTCCGGTCGACCTATTGCAGTAGGATCGTAAAGAGTAAAGGAGAGTTAACCTTTGTAGTTACTATTTACTGTGCCGTAAGAATAATGAATTGGACCGTGAAACCCGCACGTGTCTCGAGGAGCTCTTGTAAATATTTTACCTTACTTAGGTACGTATAGTCGAGAAGTTTGAGAGGCGTAGTTTTCTTGCCCTAACTGCCCTACAAGCCGCTGTGCACTGGGTACCGTATCTTCCTGTTTTTGTTTTAATCCAACTTGTTTTTGGAGCAATAAGTTTTCAAAGTCCTCTCAGTAGGTGCCACACCTATTTTTAGATGCGAAACGGCACAATTTCTACCAGGATAACATAATGTTGTTGACATAGCCTGCAATACGGGTCATGTGTTTATTAAAGGGATTTCCTCATTTCATATTTAGAAAGCCTTTGTTGAAATTCATGATGAAAAAAAAACAAAACGTGTACATTATGTACCGCTTCTAATGTTATTGACGATAATTATGAAAATGGAACCTATTATTATTAAATTTTAATGTATGACATATAAGACCGGATAGCAATTAATTTTGCTACATATATAATAGGCGAACAAATAGGTAAAACAATATTATGTACGGTACGGTCGGCACAATTTGGTTTTGAATTAAATTTGGAATTTTATAGTTGAAAAAGTGACAACTCACTTTATTCAATCAGACACATTATGTAATTCATCCTCATCAATAAAATCTGGATGCCATCGTCGGGCGGCCAGGCAGAGAAGCGGATCCCATATGGTCGGAATACTCGAGACTCATTTATTTATGATGAATTGCATGTCTCCTCATGTTTTGATATACTATTCACCTGGCGCAAAAGGGACAAAACATTTTATCATTTTCTAACTTTTACAACGCGCGGCATATACAATGTGCACACGCGAAACCACATAAACTTTTACAGAAGTAACAAGGGATTTATTATTCTATTTATACATACGTAGGTAGCTAGGCTTGCTCTATGTTGAATGTGTTCCGGTCCACAGCTACTCTTTTCTTATGCTACCCTAGTAACTTCGGATGTCGAAACGTGAGGATATTTTTAGTAGGAATAGGCCTTTTGCCCTACAATATTGGTCACAATAGGCTGAAGTAAAAATATAATAGGCTTGTATATGACACATTCTCTCCTCATAAGTGTAGTGTGGTTGAAGGTGGTAAGCATACCAAGTTTAAAAGATGACAACAGGAGTTTGGGGCAGAATTTCCACTTAGCGAGCCTTGTAAAACAACAATATTCAAATTCAGGAGCTGTGAATTTATAAAGATGATAAATAATTCATAGACATTTAATCCCGGGAAAATATCAGATGGAGAGAAACTAGAACATAATTATAATCCTGGGACCTTTTATCGGCTATCACCCCAAATTAAGCTGGCGTTTACTATGGACACCAGCAGGGCTATTTTAAAACGCTCGGATTCGATATCGGAAACGGATTCAAAAAACGACCGAGGCGATTTTCCGCAATTACTATTTTATTTTCCGAATTCGAATATTTTTGATGTTTCTTTACGGAAATATCAATTCGATTCATCGAAAAGTTATCGGAAATTGAAATAGCAATTACTTAAATTCGCCTCGAAATTTTTTGAATCCGTTTTCGATATCGAATCCGACGTTTTAAAATAGACCTGCAGATGACCGATATCCTTCTCCTTACATAATATAAAACGCAACACAGTGCTTATAAGTGGAGAACTACTGCAATGAGATTTTGATGCGGTTTTCATAGTACCGAAGGAAGGTTTCAGGTTCATCATCGCGTTGTGACTAACGGTAACTGAGTGATGAAAACGGACGTTTCACGCGGGCAGGCCACGAATAGAGGAAAGTACGTTGGGTAAATGAGATGACTATGTTCGTTAGAGATTACTTGTTACTCTGAATTTACGAAATGAATGACAAACTTTTCTCACAAGAGATCAACCTAGCTCCAAAAAGTTACTTACTCTTTAGCATGACCAATCTAACTTAGATTTTGAAACGATGCTATCACACAGTATCAACCATAACTTTTTATTTGACTTACAAAATACGGTTACACACATGCAAACTCCTAGCCATTTTACCTGCGCAAACATCATAAGTCTGAATTCATAAGAGCTTGTAATTATTAAACCTGGCTCATTACGTAGCCGTCAGGTCCCGGTGACCCCTATAACGAGGTGTCATTAGCAAGGTAATTGTGACGTCACGGGTAAAGGGTGACTTGATAACTCGAAGCCTTTTATTTACATGATTTTATCACAAGTTCGGCAGGTGATTCAGTGGTACGTTTGGCTGGCTCTCAAGTGCAGTGGTCGAAGCCTATTGGTGTTTAGTTCACAGACGTAAAAAAAGTTCAGACGCTTCGCTGCCATTAGCAAACTGAAGCCACTTGTCTATGCGCAAATGAAATGTTGGGGCTGAGTAGAGTGTGTTATGAGAGAGTGGTGGGTGTATATGTATACGTGGTAGGAGCAGAGTTTAGTGATAAAGTTTCTACAGAAGACTTTTCTACTAGAGGGGAGGGGTTATCTTTTCTTTGCTTACTTTTGCTGACGACGGACTATAAAAGCCTCACTGGGTTCAAAAATTACTAAAATTCTGCTAGACCCCAGCTATTGTGTCCTTACACTGTTTTTCCGCTAATTTTTTCAACCTATTTTAGGATTTTAACCCAAGATATTTGCAGCGGCTTTAGAAATCACTAAACAAGTGTGTATTGCGAAAGTGGAGTTGTTTATGTAAAGGTCAGGTTATAATTTACTTTGTGAACGATTTATCTACGTCCCGCATTCATAGACTTTGGGTTGGGAACTCCTATTAGCTATGTGTGCTTGGTAGTCACAAATCTGTATTTGCTTTTCACTTGTCGGGCAAAGATGATATACAACCACGATTTACTAAAAGAGGATTTGTTTGTTAGTTTGAATGTAGAAAGTAATCACTGGAATTTTAGAATTCTTTCATTAATAGGAATTTTTATTGTACCCGAGTGCTATAGGCTATTTTTCACACCGGGAACGTGGATGAAACCGAGAGAGATGGCTAGTTCATTTCTTTATGGTTTAGTTACCTATTTTTCGAATCTTTTTTCGGTTTTATATGAGCAGGTACGTTCATTTTCCCAAAAACAGATACGTTTTCGGTAGCAAATGATGCCAACGTGTCTATCATATCTAAATTTTATTGCAAGGCTAATGAGTGGTATCTATCTATACTATACTAATACTTATATAATAAAGCGGAAGAGTTTTTTGTTTGATTAAACGGGCTAACTACCAGTTGGATTCGAAAAATTCTTTCACTAATAGACGTAGTATTTATATACTCTGAGCCAGTAGGAAGCTACATTATTCCGGAGTATTATAGGTTACTTTTTATCACGGGAACGCGGGTGAAACCGCGCGGGACAGCTAGTCTATAATATTGTTCTGAGCAATGATATTATAATAGAGATATGCTACCTTCATACTAAGCGGCGTTCAGTTTTTGTTGAATTAGGTGAATGCAATAGATAATACGGAACGTATGGTACAGAAAGAGATAGCTATATGTGGCCGCTATGCAAAATTACGACAATTGTCTGAATTTGTCTGCAACAATTAGCGTGCGTTAATGCGATATCTACCTCTTTTTATTATAATATCATTGGTTCTGAGAAATTTTCTTTATTCTACTACTTTGAGTGTCTCTAATTATTCATGTTCTATACGCAATATCCTCCTAAACGTCTCTCTTCGTTCCAAGCGTTGCCTTTGATATTAAAGCGTTGAAAAATGAAACTTTTGCCTGAGAGCATGTTGACGAGTCTCTTTGATGGCGGACGCAGAGGAAATGTGTGTGAAATGAAAAAGAATTTAAAATTAAAATATAATCAGCCTTTCATGTCATTTCTAGGACTTAATGAAAAAGTCACTATATCTCTTATGGCATATTAAAGCAGATGCTTTTTATGTTTTTTGCTTTCGTTCTTTTTATTTTTTGCATTTTAGCTTTTTAAAAGCAATCACACATTGGTGCCGATTCTGTTGTAAATCGCAATAAACAAATTTTAGTCACATCACATCTCTTTCTTACGAACATTATTGAATAAGGATAGAACATGTTTAAAGCTGTCAAATTAGTTTTTGCCGTCTTCATTTGCGGGTATTTAGACGTTACCGCGATAGATGGCGACTACATTTATATTGAAAACAAGCATTGGACTAATTTGACAGGACTAAATTTCTTACATCGTTTTTGTTCTTCGTTAGAAACAGACATAGTGAGACTAAAATTAGTTTAGTTGTAAACAACAGAATCAGCACCATTGTACTCGTATAGATAACAACCAGAGGTAATTCCCGATTGTTAATTCAATACAAAACTTTTAACATTGACATGAAAGGCATTGAAAAAGTTTTAATTTGTTTGATATATATCACACATACAACTTTTATTTTGAAATGAAAAAATTCCTTTCATGAACTTTTTACGTAATGCTCCATCAGGAGGGAATACAGCGCCTATGAATTTTGGATGCGAACCCAGGGCTGTACAGCTTTGAGCTTACGAATAAATAAAGATATTTTCGCCTTATTATAATATTTATTCATAATTTGCTTTTGCACCGATGTTTCCGCCGTGGAATTCCTCTGATACTTAATGATGATGATTATCCCTGAGACTCCTAATAAGCAATACAAAACTATAAAAATATCTCCTCAAATGTGAGTTGGATTTGCGACCGAACAGAGGATTTTGTACAATAATAATAAAACCAATTCAAATTTCTTCACTGCCCACTGCACATCGATGTATAGAAGTTACTGTTGATCAAAAAATGGGAGCGCCGGACAAAGATTGAGAAAAATCCACTTTATGTATCTTATTATACAGGACTTACGATTTTTTTTAAATAGACAAGATTAGATTTTGTTATACAAGTATTATAATTATGCCAATGTAAAAAGGGCTGTAGTGTAGGCAACTCGTCCTATGGCCATGGGATGAGATTAATCCGATCTAATTACATAAATACACCCAAATCACAAAGTATACTCAACCTGTGTGTAATTAGTCATACATGTTCATAGACAAATATTTGTCTTAGGTGGGAATCGAACCCACTACCTGTAGCGTGGCATCAGGCTATCTAATCTACACCTTTGTAGTGCACATTATTGAAAACATAATACTGAAGGTATGGCTTGTGCCCCAGCAGTTTTTTTATTTTACATTATCTTATGCTAACTAATATTAATAAATGCAAAAGTGAGTTTGTTTGTTTATTTGTTTGTTTGTTACGCCTTCACGCCTCAACTAATCAACGGATCATAATGAAATTTGGCATGCAGATAACCTATGGTATGTTAGAAGGACATAGGCATAATTAGAACTTTACAATAGACATAGGCTACTTTTTTCCCGGGAACGCGGGTGGAACCGCGGGGCATAGATAGTCTCAAATAAAAGTACTAGGGATGTAGCTAATTAAATTAAAAGGTATTGATTAATTAATATCAGCGCTGGGAATTCGCCACCCACTTGCTGTCATTTTGAAAGCTTATTATAATGAGTTTGCATAATACCAGAACTTCATATCAATTCAAAGTTTTAATTAAAAATTAAATAACGCAATTGAATACCTTTATAAAACTATAAAACTGTAGAAACAGCGTGTCATCCTAATATCATCATCGTCATATCAGCCCATTGATTTCCACTTCGAACGAATCTGGGCCGCCTGCATCCAGCGGCGCCCAGCGACTCTGACCAGGTCGTCGGTCCACCTGGTGGGAGGTCGTCCCGCTCGGCGCTTTCCAGTACGTGGTCGCCACACGAGAACCTTTCTTCCTCATGGGTTATCGGTTCTTCGAGCGATATGGCCTGCTCATTGCCACTTCAGCTTACTAACTCTACGAGCTATGTCCGTCGTTTTCGTTCTCCTACGAATGTCCTCATTTCGGGCCCTATCACGTAGAGAAATTCCGAGCATTAATCGTTCCATAGCTCGCTGAGTGACTCTGAGCTTATTTATGCGGCCAACAGTCCACGACTCTGTCCCGTATTTCATCATTGGTAACACGCAATGATTGAAGACCTTTGTCTTCAGACTCATTTAATATATTTACCGAAAACTAATTGAGTGATGAAGGTGTTGTTTTTTAGGGTTCCGTACCCAAAGGGTGCCAAACGGGACCCTATTCATAAGACTCCGCTATCCGTCCGTCCGTCCGTCTGTCTATCAGCGGGCTGTATCTCATGAACCGTAATAGATAGACCATTGAAATGTACACAGAATGTGGATTTCTATTGCCGCTACAAAAACAAATAATAAAAGAAACTATTGTTAATCTAATTGATATAAATACAATTTATCACGCCTTGTTTGAGTATTTCTTGCTGGTGTTCAATTCTTCTATAAGCCTTAAATCGTCGCTTAAATATTTCGCTAGTTTATTTACTCTTAGGAAGATTTACAGCTTAATTTCTACGATACTATAAACATATAGATAATCCAAAGGCAGAATACAAAGAGTTTTTTTTTGCTTGTCTGTCTGAACACGCTAATTTAATCATCAGACCCTAGAACCAGAGTCTTTGTCAGGAAGAATCAAACGAGCCCAAACTCGATGGGACGCGTCGTTTTATTACAGATTTTCCATGGCCACCTTTCGGCTCCATCATAAGATCAGCTCCATGTCATGATAATATTGCATTGTTATCCGCTCAATTGGAAACTGGGAAGTGGGTCAAATTTAACTTGCCAGATTTGATTACAGACACAGACAGGTGAAACTAAATAAATACAAGCTTTTATTTAGTTTCACCTATCCCATTGTCATGTGTCCGGTTCAGTCATAACTGGAGGCTCTACATTATTTCAACAGATATAACAATTTCCGCTCAAAAGACTGAAGAATGAAAAAAAAACATCAAGGCTTGTTATGAAAAACAACTTTGTACTCACCTTGAAAGCTTACCCTTCGCAAATAAACAAATATTCTGTCACCAAAATAGAAAATAATTTAACATAAAATAACACTGCTTTTATTGTTATTTTGTTATTTGTAAGAGTAACAAAAATACTACGAGAGAACTTGGATTCGTAGCGCTACGAGCACGCGTGGTCGGCGCCGTAGCTCACGACTGACTGGAGACCTGTAGCGCCGTAGCTAGGCTACGAGTGGAGATAATAAAGACCAATAAGGTCTAATATAGACTATTTTCGTGTGTGTTTATTGACGAGAATGCACTCCGAAATAAAGTGATTTATTTGTATTCCAGACCATTTTTAGTTTTTCAAGAATATTTTGCCGTAGCAACATTTTGTAAGTTAAGTACTTTCAAATTAGCATTTTTTTGCCCAATCCATCATACGGTCATTTATAAGTTTCTTATGTTATTACATGCATACTTCTATACTAATATTATGTTTATTAGTGTGTTTGCATTTAAGAGGAATCTCCAGAACTAATGATTTAATTTTGAAACGTCTTTTACTAATAGAGTATTTATATACTCTGAGCTAATAGGAATCTACGTTATCCCCGAATGGCTACTTTTCATACCGGGAACTTGAAGGAAATTATATTTTAGTGATATAGGTAATAATCGAAGCTATTCTCTTTTAAATTGTTAATAAGGCCATTGGCAGGTGACTTTCAAAATCAAATCAAAAGCAATAACATAAATGACACACCACAATATATACCCGGATATCATAAAATAGTATGAATGGACCTTAAACGGAAACAAAGAGGGGCGTCCCACACCGCAACATCTGTGTACGACGGTTGAGTTATTATGGGATATTGTGAACCTTTGATTAGCTATGCAGATGGAAAGAAAAGATAATATATAGTTATTCAGCCGTGAAGTCCTGGTACATATTTCCAAGGTAATTCAGTAGGTAGAGACACCCTTTGCCATGGTGAAGGTCATAGGTTCGAATCTTACTGTTGAAGATTCTATTTTCAAACCATTTTTTGTTGAAGAGAAAAAGAAAATACATGACATGACAGGTTGTCTAAAAAATATAGTGAAAAATTCGTACGTTGAGAATAGTGGTTTCCTTGAAATTAAAGCCCTCAAATTCCATTACCTTCCTATTTATTATCATCTGGCGACCGTGACAGGACACGGTAGATATGGAAAAGGCAAAAGAGTTGAGGAAAATTACACGCCAACGGTTTACGAAATGCGTAAGTAAAGTCAATGATATTCTATCAGAAAAATGTAAAGACGCATTACAACCAGAATTTGAAAGGCTCACTAAACTCTTCGAAGAGTTATCAATCATCCAAAATAAATTAATAGAGCTCTGGCTGGATGACACCCAAAGGGATGAGAGTCTATTCGAAAAAGACATAGAAGCTTCCGATGCTTATGAGACTACGTGGTTTGATACAAAATATAGAGTTAACGAGTTTCTTAATATGCATGGATCACAAAGCTCATACAAAGGTACTGTCAAAGGAAAAGATGAGAATGGCAGTGAATCTTCAAAGGATCGTCGTCGTCACTTTAGGTTACCTAAATTAAAGCTGCCGACATTCGATGGACAAGTAAAAAATTGGATCGGCTTTTGGTCGCAATTTAATAAAATCCATCAAGATGATGAAATAGATAACGACGATAAGTTCCAATATCTATTGCAATGCATGGAGCACGGGTCATGTGCTAAAGAATTGGTAGAGAGTTTTCCCCCATGCGGCGAAAATTACCATAAAGTCGTACAACAAATAAAAGAGCGTTTTGCTAAGGACGAACTTATAATAGAATATTACGTCAGAGAGCTTCTGCAGCTTGTCCTTGCACAATCTAACGGTACGCAAAAAATATCACTCAGAGCGTTGTATGATAAGTTAATGACGCAAATATTGGCTTTGGACTCATTGGGTGTAACTCAAGAAAAATATGCGGCTTTCTTGTTTCCTTTAGTAGAGTCAGCATTACCGGAGGATATATTAAAGGCATGGAACAGGTCCCATTTACTCGGAAGTCAAGATGGTAATGCACTCACTAAATTAATAACATTCCTCAAGTCAGAAGTAGAGTCAGACGAGAAAATTCGGCTAGCGCGTTCAGTATTTTCAGAGAGCTATTCAGCAGCTGATCCGACTGCAGCTTGTTTTACTACCACTAATAAGAAAAACAAGCAACATGTTAGAGGAGAGAAAATTGAAAAGCAATGTCTATGGTGTGACAAAACTTCACACTCGAGCTCAGAATGTCATGTAGCTATCAATAAAACATTACAGGAGCGTAAAGACTTTATTAAGCTTAAGAAAGCATGTTTTATTTGTCTCACCATCGGTCATATGTGGAATAAGTGCAGAAAGCATCCTAAATGTGTGGTCTGTGGCAGAAGGCATTACCCTATCATGTGTGGCGGTTTGCCTAAGAACATAACATCTGAACCAGCTTCAACTGAACTAGATCCTCAAGAAGTTGTTCTAAATCATTTGTCGTCTTCTAAAACCGTTTTACTGCCAACCTTGAAGGTTAATATTGAGCATGGCGGTAAAACAGAAACTGTTCGAGCTTTACTAGACTCAGGTGCGCAGCGCTCATTCATTAGAAGTGAGATGGTGGAGAAACTTGGATTAGAGCCTGTTAAAGAAGAAGAATTGAGCCACACCCTATTTGGAGGAACTGTCACCAAAAAGATTAAACACAGACTGTTTAACCTACAGTTGAAGAGCAAATCTGGTAGCTATACTTGCAAAATAAAAGCTCTAGAACAAGCAACTATCTGTGGAGTTCTTCCTATGTTGAGCAAGGGCGGTACTTTTTTATCTTTATTAAAAAGCAAGGGTGTTATTTTATTTTATTTTATTTTATTTTAAGATAAAAGGAAAACTAACAGCTAGGTACATAAAGTATAGATACACATAAAACAAAAAGAAGGCTAATTATAAGTTTTCACAGATATTATACATTACATAAATTTACAAACACAGCAGAAAGACGGACGAGCACTATATAAGAAAAGTAAGTAAATAGGTTTAGACTACAAGATAAAATCAAATAAAAATGGGTACTAACATAAATTTAACTTGCAAGATTCGATTACAAACACCGGATCGGTGAAATTATATACAAGTATGTAAAAAGAAAACTAACACTTAAGAAATCGCTTTTAAGAAAAGTATTTTAAATTTAACATTCGCTTCATTTGAGTTTCAGAGGTATTAAATAAATCGAAATCAAACTCTTTGGCGACCATGTTGTAACATCTGCATGCTCTAATTAAATAACTATTTTGCCTATAATTATTACGCGCAAATGGAACGTACAGGAGATTATGTTTATTTCTCGGCAAGGAGTTAGGTGCGAGAATCCCCAGTCCTCCGAGCAGCTCCGGACAGTCGATCTTGCCGCTCGCTATGCTAAAAAGGTATGTTAAGTCCGCTATACGTCTTCTCTCTTGCAGTGGTAGTATATGAAACTTTTTGCACCGGGTATTATAGTCGGGCAAGAATTTCTTTGCGCGGAACTGTATGTAGCGCAGAAACCGTTTTTGGATGCCTTCGATGCGTGTAATATAAGTGTCGTATCTCGGGTTCCAAACCTGCGAGGCATATTCGAGGTGGCTCCGTACATACGCACAGTACAGAATTTTAAATGTTTTTATTGAAACAAACTCAGAGGACATTCTTAAAACAAATCCCAGAGCTTTCGAGGCCTTGCTGACAACACTATTGATATGCTCATCAAACAACAACTTTGAATCAAAGGTAACTCCGAGGTCTTTAATAGATGACACTCTTGTCAATGAGGTGTTTCTTAAAGTATAGTTACTGATGATTGGATGTGGTTTCCGTGTAAACGAACATACATAACATTTGGATGCATTTATATCTAATTTGTTATATGAACAGTAATTTTGAAATCTATCTAAGTCATCTTGAAGACGTGAGGCGTCTTCAAGAGTTTGAATAGGGTAAAGAATTTTCATATCGTCGGCATATAATAGTATTCTAGAAAAATGAAAGCATAAGGAGATGTCACACAAAAAAATTATAAAAAGGAGGGGACCGAGCAAGGATCCTTGTGGGATTCCTGAAGGAATAAACATCGTTGTAGACGTAAATCCATTCAGTACTACCGTTTGACACCTATTTTGGACGTATGAAGAAAACCACCTGAAGAGGTTGCCCCGAATGCCCACCTGTTGAAGTTTTTTCAATAGTATGATATGATCTAATCTATCAAAACATTTACTATAATCTGTGTAAATAACATCAACTTGAGAAGGTTTAGACATATGTTCTGATAAATATTCACAACACAATAAAAGATTAGACGTGGTGGATCTACCCTTTAGAAATCCGTGTTGTTGTTCGCTAAGTGTATGTTTTAATGATGAGTAAAGCTGTCTATAAATTATTTTTTCCAATATTTTGGCGAAAACACATAGCTTAGAAATAGGTCTGTAATTTTCTACGTTGTCTTTTGGCCCTTTCTTATGTACTGGAGTTATGTATACCGACTTCCATACCTTAGGAACTATACCTTCGTTTAGTGAACGCGAATATATCAAAGTTAATGGGACCGCGAGACTCTTAGCGCAATTGTAAATGAAAACAGGTGGTAAGTTGTCAGGACCGGCAGATTTATTCAGATCTAGCGATTTGAACAGCTTCAGTACTTCCGATTCGAGAACTTCAATAGAAGCTATGTCCACGTTTGTTTCAGGGAGTTCAAAGTCGTAAGTATAACTGTCCGTGGGAGAGGGTATAAGGAAAGTCGAATAAAAATACGATCCGAACATGTTGCAAATTTCTTCTCCCTGATCAGAAGTTTTTTGGCCATATTTGAAAACTGAAGGATACGCATTAGATTGCTTTTTAGTCTTCACGAAAGACCAAAAGGCCTTGGGATTTTTTAATATATTATATTCAATACTAGCAATATAGTCACCAAACATATCACCCTCCATAATTCTAGCGCGTTCCCTTAATACATTAAATGAATTGAGGTCACTTATATTTCCATATCTCTTATATTTAGTACGATATTTATTTTTTTCTTTAAGAAGCTTTATGAGTGGTGACTTATACCACGGAGGATATTTGCGCATGAGACTGGTGACTTTGGAAGGAATATATTTATTGCGTAAATCATTCAACGTATAATAAATAAAATCAATAGCTTCATCAATGGATTTGTTATAAATTTGGATTTCCCAGTCAATCATATCAAGTTCAGAAGTAATTGCCTCATAATTGCCAGATTGGTATAGGTATTTTAAATATGGTTTATATTTTAACAAATGTAGTTCTACAAAGTTAGCAGAGATGCAGAGGGATTTATGATGAGGGTCTTCCGGGACCAGAGGGTTACATGAATGCGCTACAGACACATTGTCATTGGATAAAACTAAATCTAAAACACGATTATTACAATTTGAAATTGAATTATATTGGGATAAATTGCATAACATAAAATTGTCAATTAATTCGAATTGATACTCACCTTGTATATTGTGGGGTTCATATGAACAACCATCTACTGAAGGCACCCACAGTAAGTTAGGTATATTAAAATCACCCAATACTACAAACTTATCCAAAGGGCAATTCAAAATAATATCCGTAAGGGTATTAGAAAATGTTGACGTCTGTAAGGCCAATGAGTTACCTAAGTTTTGATGACACAAATATACTACACAGATATGCATTTTGTAGTTGACTTTAGGTTTAAGGTGTTGGAGCGATAGTGTAACCCATAAGTCTTCTGCAGCGGAACACCATTCACTGCGACCTTCGGCGGCGAGCTCCCGGCGCACAGCGATCAGAACCCCCCCGCCCAGGGATTGCGCAGTCGATTCATAGTTTCTATCACGCCTCCATACTAGATACCGGTCATCAAATAGTTCACTACTACTTATCCCATCTAAAAGCCACGACTCAGTAATACAGATTACGTCATAATTATTTATACATACATTTCTATAAAACTCTGTAGTTTTAGTGCGTAAGCCTCGAACATTTTGGTAAAAAATAGTTATGGGATCCATTTCAAATACTGAGGAACTAATTTCTGAGTAGGCACAAAGCATAAAACAGTGTAAACAGTGCAGTAGTAGCAATTTGTTACAGCGCATTGTTGGCAAAAAGCTAGTTTCATTACAATAAAAAGTACGGCGATAAAATAAATAGTCGAACACAATAAAGACAGAAGACGGTAGGAACGAAGCATTAGCAAACAGCCGACCGGCCGTGTCGCAGCGATAAGCGAACAAAGGGACAGCGCACGACCACTGTATCTATGCGCGTGTGTTAGTAGATAACTATTTCTCAAACTTTGCAAGCAGATGTTACAATGAATAATATTAAAAAAAATTAAATGAATAAAATTACATACGCCATAGCAGTATACTAATTTGACAATCTTTTTAGGTCCGCTTCCGACTTGATGGTGATGGCTGGAGAAGCTGGATTTTTTCGTATAAAAATCTTGCAGCCTTTGACCCATGTGAATGCAAAATTCCGCTCCTTTGCTAACGCTTTCGTTTTATTAAGCAGAAGCTTATTATCTAACGTTAGATGATCATTCACGAAAATCCGAGTATCACCTTGCAAGCCTAGATCTGCCGGAGTAATTGTACGCTTTTTTGCAGCTGCGATGAAGTTATCTTTTAGGTATCTGTTATGCACAGAAACTATGACTGATTTATTCAGTTTGTCATTTCGCATAGGTACTCTGGCCACATAGTTGACTTGCTCCTTGGATATAGGGCACTCAATGAGGTTACCTATCTTTGAGAGTAGCGTGAAGAGGTTTTCAGTATTAGCCACAGGTACCCCCTTTATCTCAATATTGTTTAAGCGAGCCCTTTGCTCCTGCTCCCGGATGTTACCTTGGAGCTGTTCAACTTGCTGCTGCAGGAGACTCACATCGTTCTTAGTTTTGAGAAGCGCTTGTACTTCCTGGTCGATGGTGGATATCCTGCCAGTCAATGTCTCCACTGTCTGCTGCATAAATTCCATAGAGGTCTTCATGTCAGATATGTCTGCTTTCATAAGTTTAAGATCAGCGATGTCCGTCTTAATAGCTTTGAGATCCTTGAGATCTGCCTGGATGGACTTTACACTCTCCATGAGTGTTGGTAGTGTAGATACTTGAGCGCTTAGGCGTTTGAGATCCTGTGAGATGCTATCCATGTCTCCAGGTGCTGGGGATTTAACCGAACCTGATTTAACCAAGGGAACATTAACATTAAGCGGGCTTGAGACTCCCGCACTTTTGCAGGAAGAGCACTTCCATACATTTCTTCTGTCCCCAAGTTTTCGATATCCGCCTTCGGTAATACCGGCGCAGGGGTAATCAAAATGGCCCTGACAGACGGTGCATTGAACTCCATCCCTGAACTCAGTTTCACAGCGTTTACACTTATACATTATGATTTGCGGTATGATTGTTGACTTGCTAACGAAATGAATGTAAACAGATTAAAAGTTTGAGAACACGACAGATAGTGTAATGCGCGAGTGGGTAGGTATGCGTCAAACGAGTGTAGCGTGCGAACGGTCCGCCGACTGCGCGTGAACTGTTATTATAACTGATTGTATAGATGATAATGTAGTTATTGATTTATTAATTGGTTCTGATGTTCTAGGTTGCATTCTCACCGGTCGATCAGTACGAATAGATGACCACGTGTTGGCTTTGGAAACGAGACTAGGTTGGACAGTTCAGGGTCCAGTGGTTGGTACGCATTGCTCTGTAAATAATGTAAGTGCGCTACATGCTTCTTGTATATATGATATTGAGGATTTTTGGAAGTTAGAGACAATCGGTATTAGAGATGAAACAGAAGTTAAGAGCCAAAAGAGAGTAGAGTCAGAGGTGCTTGATTATTTCAAAAAATCTATACATATAAATGATGAGGGAAGATACGAAGTTAAGTTACCTTGGAAAGATGCATCAAAGTTACTTGAGACTAATTACGGTTTAGCGGTAAAGCGACTTAGGTCAACTACTAGTAAATTAGAGTCCTCTGGGATTATAGTAGAATACGACGAGGTATTCAAAGAGTGGTTAAGAAGCGATATCATTGAGGTAGTCAGGGACGATGATCAGAGATCGGGCCATTATATCGCTCATCATGCGGTCGTTAAAAATGATAGTCTGACGACAAAAATTAGGCCGGTGTTTGACGCGTCTGCTGTAGATAGAAATGGTCTATCTCTTAATGTATGTTTAGAGAAGGGAGTAAATTTAATAGAACTCATACCTAAATTGCTTATGAACTTCAGAAAAAACGCAATAGGCATTACGTCTGATATTAAAAAAGCATTTCTTCAGATGTCCTTATATCCTGAAGATCGCGATTACTTAAAGTTTTTATGGTGGCAAAATATACAGGATACTGATAGAAAAATGCTGACATACAGACACCGGCGAGTTGTGTTCGGAGTTACGACGAGTCCTTTCCTTCTAGCAGCAACCATTTTACATCATCTTGAAAAGTACGATTCGAAAACGGCTGAATTACTAAGAAGGTCATATTACGTAGATAACTGTATAGTGAGTGTAAATAGTATAGACGAAATGCATAATTTTATTTCTGAAGCCCGACAGATTATGCTTGAAGGCAAATTTGAATTACGGTGCTGGGTAACAGGTCCAGTAATCACTGATGAGGAGGTGGTCACCACTTCAGTACTTGGATTAACGTGGGACCCGCGAAATGATGTATTATATGGTAAAGTTCCATCAACTACTAAATACAATGCGGATGTAAATATTACAAAACGTTTTATGTTATCTGTCGCGCAAAGTATATTTGACCCGATCGGTTTTTTATCACCTGTTACCATAATTCCTAAAGTTATTATTCAAAAGTGCTGGATGCTCAATATTGGCTGGGATGAACAATTACCAGAAGACTTAATTAAGTTATCGAAGGACTGGTTGCAGCAAATTTCACATATAGACGCATGTAGAGTCTCTAGACGCTTGAGTAAAGCAAATTTAAGTGATTCTCAAAACACGTTGCACGTTTTCTGTGATGCTAGTGTGACTGCCTATGCATGCTGTATATTTTTACGGTCTGAGTTTAAAGGTGAAGTTTCTATTCAGTTAATTGCAGCAAAATCTAGAGTTTGTCCGAGTAAAGCTGTCACGATGCCTAGACTCGAGTTGATCGGAGCTTTGCTGGCTTGTAGATTAGCAGGTGAAACGGTTCGAGACTTAGATTTAGACTGCAATGTATTTTACTGGACAGACTCATCTATAGTATTAGCATGGCTGAATAGAAAAGTTAATTTAAATGTGTTTGTAAATAATAGAGTTCGTGAGATATTAGATAGAACGAATGTAAATAATTGGCGACATGTCCCTGGAGATTATAACCCTGCAGATCTACCGTCTCGTGGCTGCAATGCTGGTAGTCTTTTCAGATGTAAGTGGTGGGAAGGCCCAGATTGGCTTCGAAAACCAGAGACGGACTGGCCGCATGAGGAGATAGATCCAAATGAAGAAGAGGTTCTTAGAGAAGTAAAGAAAGTTTGTTTATTAATACAAGATAAAGGGTTGTTTTCAAACGATTTAATTAAATTTGGAAAATATACAAAGATAGTAAGAATGATCGGTTGGTGTTTGAGGTTTTACAAAAACTGTGCTCGGAAAGAACACAGAAAGAGAGGAATCTTATCGATTCAAGAATGTATTGATGCTGAAAACCGAATATTTGCCATTCTTCAAAGAGAAAGTATCGTTAGTTCGAGAAATAATAGTAAGTTAGAAACTTTTTACAACGATATAGGCCTCATTTGTGTTAAAACACGCTTGACACTGCGGAAAGATGATGACAGTTTCTTGTCACCAATATTGTTGCCTAGTGATAATATTATTATTCACAGACTTGTGCAATATTATCATGTAAAATATCTTCACGCAGGATCACAAACATTAATTAGTAAACTCCGAGAAAAGTACTGGATTATAGGTATACGTAGACTCGCTAAGAAAGTAGTGAGACAATGTGTAATTTGCAAACGGTTTAGCAGCAAAAGTTATTCCACACCATCAGCACCTTTACCGGCGGAACGGATTCAATGTGGTACTCCATTTGAGGTAACAGGAATAGACTTAGCTGGCCCGCTATTTTTGAAATCAGGTGAGAAGTGTTGGATCGTTTTATTTACTTGCGCTTCTTACCGTGCAGTTCATCTAGATTTATGTACTTCACTTTCCACAGAAAATTTTATGCTGACTTTTCGGAGATTTCTTGCTAGAAGAGGTTCCGTAAGAGTAGTTTACACTGACAACGGGACAAATTTTCGAGGTGCAAGTAATATTTTAAGTAATATAAACTGGCAAGGTGTTGAACAAAACACCTCTACTCAAGGCATTGAATGGCGCTTCATTCCTCCAGCAGCGCCATGGTGGGGAGGATTTTGGGAACGCATGGTGCGCACAGTAAAAGAAATGCTGAGAAGGGTACTAGGAAAAGCGGCACTGAAATTTAACGAACTTTTGACGGTATTATGTGAGACGGAAGCAATGGTCAACTCACGACCACTGAGTTACATAGCCGAGACTTCAGAAAATGTAATGCCTCTCACACCTGCAATGTTTCTTAACGCGAGCGGAGAGGCCAGTGGCGTCGTGGACTTGTCTCATATTGATGGTGAACTTTTAACTGCGCGGTGGCAATACATCAGGAAGTTAAATGCCGACTTAAAGCAGCGTTTTAGGAGTGAGTATTTAGCTCTACTTACTACTCAGAATAGTAAAAAAGTAGTTAACACTATTGAGGTCGGGGATGTCGTTTTGATAGGTTCCGATAATCTCAAGAGGGTGAATTGGCCATTAGGTGTTATCCTGGAGACGTTTCCAGGTGTTGATGGCCATAGGCGCGTCGCTCGAGTAAGAACCTCTAAAGGTGAGCTAGTTAGGCCGTTACAGCGACTCTACCCGTTAGAGGTAACATGTAGCAATGCGTCATCAGCCACTGTACCTGAGCCTTGCAATTCTACTATGCGAGTCACTCGTTCGGGTCGATCGGTGAAGATTCCTGAACGATTAACTTTGTACTGATTACTTTATTATTTGATTGTTATTTGTTATTACTTTACTTGTGTTAGATTTGTATATTTTTTTTATCACACAAGTGTAACTCCGCATTCCTGTGGGGGCGGAGGATGTTGAAGATTCTATTTTCAAACCATTTTTTGTTGAAGAGAAAAAGAAAATACATGACATGACAGGTTGTCTAAAAAATATAGTGAAAAATTCGTACGTTGAGAATAGTGGTTTCCTTGAAATTAAAGCCCTCAAATTCCATTACCTTCCTATTTATTATCACTTACCATTACCTTTACCTTTGAGTAAAGGAAAACATCGTCAATAAAAAAATTGCATGGTAGGGTACTTTGCAACCCTCAAGTTGAAAACCTGTCGCCAATAACCAAGCGCCAAGTACCTAGCTGTGTTCTGACAGCTGCACTTGAGAGCCAGTTACCTTCTTAGCTTCGTGTGCTTACCGCCTTCAGCCATATTATCACTTATAATGATGAAATGACGTTATATTATTATTTTGCAATTTAATTGTCATCTATTTACGACAAATATGTAAAATTACAAACTATATATAGGCCATTTCCTCAAGGCTGCCGCTGCTACCTGAGGAAGGCTGGCAGCGTTTCCTCTTTGGAAAGCTAAGCTGATTCGTTAGCAGAAAAAGCTCCCCGCTCACTGGTCTCCGGAGGTCTCGATCAATCGAGGAGTTTTGAAAATCTGTCGCCAAGCACCTTTCGGTGTGTTCCGATAGCTGCACTTGAGAGCCAGTTCCTTCCAGGCGTTGTGTGCTTACCACCTTCGGCCGCATCATCACTTACCATGGTGAGATTGCGGTCAAACACAGGCCTATAAACAGTAAAAAAAAAAAAAAAAAACAATATTGATGACAAAGTGTGAGCAAAACGGCGAGCTTCGGACCCCCACGGTCCTATGGTCTGATCTGCAAAAAGTATAAAAAGATAATTTGGTCCAAACAATGAGTATTTTTTTGAATTTTAAATCTTCCGAACTGGCCGCAGCTGCCCCTGCATCTTTACACGTCGCCGGTAAGTAACCTGCCGATACTCAACGGCAAATCCTATTTCATCATTAAGTCGCATCAAAATCGGATTAGCCGTTACCGTGATTAATCCATTAGTTACAGATTTCATAAACGCATTCCCTCATTGTATTGATTCCTCAAGCTTCTAATCCTATCTCGCGAGGTATACACCGTCCTCTTTGTAATGAAAATCTTGTATCGTTACAAAAGGGACTGGCTGATTATTTATATAAGACTGTCAACAATCAAATTGGATTGGTAGTTCCTGAAATTAGCCCGTTCAAACATACAAACTCCTTAGTTTTATTTTATTTTAGCGAACATGCCATCACGTTCACTCTACTAACCAAATTCTTCTTCTTCGATTTCTTCATTGCTGAAGGTCGTGCCCGTGCTACTAACCAAATATTTATAATAATATCGTGTACATAATTCGTATTTCAAAGATTCTTGGGCTTGTGTTGTTATAGGACGAAGGTATATTGTAACGTTTGTATTAACAAGATGTAGGATGACGACGGTCAGACGTCCTCTCAAACCTCTTGTCGTTTTTATGTCCCTGGTAACGAGCAATGGCGAAGATTAATCTGTTATATGAGAATAATATATTTTTTATAAGATAAGGCCGTCTGCGTGAGACGGTTCAGGTTGGTTTGATAGATAAAACAAATCATTCCTCAGTTGGATATCAGATCTGTGGTAATGATAGAGAGTTTGTTATGGAAAGTCTTCTTACTTACTTTGAGCCTAATTAATTGTTAACGAAGAACCTTGTGCCATTCAGAATATGTCTTGAAAACATAAAATCGTTGTCCATCATATTTCTAAACATCTACGCAAGCAACAAACGCCTTTCATTTCAACACCTTGAGATTTAAGGACTACATTTGAATGGAGCAAAAAGAGATGATACTAATATATACCTATCAATCTAATACCTTTAAATGAGCAATTCTTGTATATATCTATATATAATCTGAATCTCAGAAACGGCTCCAACGATTTTCATGAAATTTAGTATGCGTGGGGTTTTGGGGCGATAAATCGATCTAGTTAGGTTTTATTTTTAAAAAACGTCGTTTTATCCGTGTTTTCAGGCAATGAAAAACTGCGGCAATGTCATTAGAATACGAAGTTAAATTTCGCCACCATTTACAAGCTTATAATATTTATTTTTTCCCTTTTTTTCACGTTCCTTCTTTTGTGAGAAAAACTATTATGATTTACCAATAAAAAAAAAACAAGCAAAGCTCGGTCACCCAGCTATCCTAAAAAATATGTCGAGTTGCGTTCCTACAAAATATTTTTACGGATTTAGAACGACATTGATTGACTGTCCTTCTAAATCAGTAAAAATATTCTGTCGGAACATAAACTCATTATTATATTTCTCAGTATATTATAAAAAAAAACATATTGAGGAAATTTCGAAAGATCTGACGATTCATATCCTGGTTCAATCAGTCTGAATAACGACCATATTATCCTAAATCTTAGGCTAATCAGTCGGCAAAAGTTTGGCAAGCCCGGTATTGCAAATATCCTCAGGCAGTGGAAAACATCTGGTGCACCTGCCAACTTGTCAACATAACTGAATTACAAATACCTACAAGTCACATACTTTTTTATGTTATTTTTGACTGTGTACAAGACAAATAGGTTAATAATGGCCCTGATTCTGTTGTTCACAACTAAACTAATTTTAATGTCACTACGTCTCTTTCTAACAAAGAACATAAGAAAAGGATGTAAGAAATTTAGTCCTGTCAAATTAGTCCAATGCTTGTTTTCAATATAATTTTAGTCGCCATCTATCGCGGTTACGCCTAAATACACGCAAAATAAGACGGCAAAGATTAATTTGACAACTTAAAATATGTTCTATCCTTTTTCAATCATGTTCGTAAGAAAGAGATGAGATGTGACTAAAATTAGTTTAGTGCGATTTACAACAGAATCGGCACCATTATCGGCTTTAATCTTGTTCCCCAGCTCAGGGACAGGTATAGTCCCTAAGAATTGTTAGGATCAGCCGTAAATATGAACAATATATGCGTTTATGTATTTTATATTAATTTCCAAACACTCACTAGATCTACTTTTCTTAATCTTGATTGTTCACCCTCCAAAACGAGAATGCCCAGCCAGCCAAGTGAACGACCTTTTTTCTTTTTTTTGTTGCCAGCTACTTTTTACTAGTTCGTTCTCAATGTTTTCCGTAAAATGTATCAAAAATTAATCAGAACCTTACACTCGACCATCCTGACAACATGTATGCCCCCATACATGTACCTGGTGGTGACCACACTTACACACTTACACTTGGCTGACTAGGATATTATTTATATGTTAAACTTATGTTTTAATACATTTTAAATATAATTATGTAAAATTATGAAATATTTAATAAAAACAAAATACAGTAAAAATAAATTACAGGTTTACAATAAATATAAATTAATTCTCAATTTTCCTGATTAATAAATAATAATAAAATTGTATACTTTAATAACTTGATTTCATTTATTTACTATTTGTTTTTTTTTTATATCGCAAATTTTAAATACTTTAAACTAAAAAAATATTATCTCCTTAAAATTTATAAACATATTTAAATGAACTTATTCTATATATTTATATAAATTAAAAATGACTAATTCTATATATTTAACCATCCACAACTGTTGCCTTGAATTCCATTTTCAAGGACTTTAACCACCATTGCCTTGAAATTTATTTTCAAGGACTTTAACCATCCTTGCCTTGAACTAAATTTTCAAGGACTTTAACCATCCTTGCCTTGAACTATAACTATCCTTGACTTTAACCATTCTTGCTTTAAACTTTAAAACTATAACTATCTTTGCCATTAACCATCTTCGCCTTGAACTATAACTATTTTTGTTTTAACTATAACTATCTTTGCCATTAACCATCTTCGCCTTGAACTATAACTATTTTTGTTTTAACTATAACTATCTTTGCCTTTAACTATAACTATCTTAGCCTTTAACTATCCTTGCCTTGAACTCCATTTTCAAGGACTTTAACCATCCATTCCTTGAAATCCATTTTCAAGGACTTTAACCATCCGTGCCTTAAACTCCATATTCAAGGACTTTAACCATCCATGCCTTGAAATCCAGTTCAAGGACTTTAACCATCCATGCCTTGAAATCCAGTTCAAGGACTTTAACCATCCGTAATCCTTCAGGCCAAGACACGAATCCATCCAATTCTCGTGCTTGACCTGAAACAAAAGAGAACAATTATACAGTAAATCAGTCATAATCAGAACAATAAAAATATCAAATTAAATCACAATTATAGTATAATATTTAATCACATGTTAAATAGTTGAAATGTATTTTTTTTTTATCACTAAGTTGGCAAACAAGCAGACGGCCCGCCTGATGGTAAGCGGTAACCTAGGCCTATAATTTGTAACCACCTAATAATATTCTTATTCCTCAGACATTCCCTATATATCGTTAATATCATTCACAGTATCAGAATCAATATCATCACACTTACTAGTTCGGGTTTAGAAACACAGCCAATAAATTAATTATTATTAATATCATCTGCATGGATTTCTAGTGCTGCATGTTAAAGGCTTCATCCAATCCGTACCAATAGTCATTTTACGTTTATTTTTCATGCCTTCATATCCTGCGATAGGAGCTACTTTGTACCGATCATTGCTACTTTTTCTATTTTAATTAAATCACCATTAATTGACGTGCCAAGCATCACCTCAGACGATGCTCTTCGTGTAGTTTTCTGAACTATACAGTTCCAAAATAATATTGGATCCTACCTCTTACTACCTTACTAATTAACTACTTATTATCTCAATCCTTCTCAGTGTCCCTAAAATTCTACACTGTCAGTGAGTCGAGAATAGTGCAATTGTAACGCTTCACCTGTCAATTCGACCTTGGACTAGCTACTGCATTTATTAAGTAAAAGTCCTATGTTAAGGTAAAATTTCCTAAAGGCATGTGAAGTGAAACAGCTTCCTCTGTCACTAATTAAACGATCAGAAGTTCTGAACGTATAGAAAACCTCCTCTAATACTTTGATTAAAATGTTCGTACTAGTACTCCTGCCGGCTTAATAAAAACAAATTTGTTAAAAGAGTCCACAATTACTATCAAAATTCAAAATTCAAACAGACCTTCACAGGCACTTATGAAAAGTCTGACTCCAACACTCTAATACCGGTTCGGAAGGTTGCACATCACATGAGTGTGTCCTCCTTTTGATTTTATAAAATCTTGGTTAATTCTCTACCTTGCACCCTTAGGCACAACCCATCGGACGCAATTCTTGTCATCACCAATATACCTATATATATATATAAAATTCAAAGTCCTGACTGACTGATTGACTGATATATCAACGCACAGCCTAAACCACTGGTCCTAGAGACATGAAATTTAGAGGGTATATTCTTTGTGAAGAGTAGGCATACACTAAGAAAGGGTTTTTCGAAATTCTACTCCTAAGGGGGTAAAATAGGGGATAAAAGTTTGTATGAAAGTCCGTCAGTTTCGAAGTCAGGATCTTCAAATTTAATTTTAATGTAGGTATACGTGTCTCAGCGTTTTTAATAATTCCACCCTCGAAGAGGGATGAAGTTGTTTTGTTTTGTTTTATTGTTGTAGAAAAATATGTCATTTGATTCTTGTAGGCCACGCGGGTGAAGCCGCGAGCAGAAGCTAGTATACCTATATAATTTGTTATCCCTCAAAACATTAATTATCTTTATATATTCTAGCCCTTTAGAGTCCAGACTTCTACTGATTATGTCACGAATTCTGCATAGCTCTGGATCTCCCAACTGTAGGCTGAGCAACCAATCTTCGTCACTTATATCCATGACCGCTGGATACTATTCAGGATTCAATATTTCCTTATCGTCTATGGGATTTCTAGACAAAGCATCCACATGAGACATTTTTGACCCGCCCATATTCTACTGAAGTTAAACTCCAGTATAACGAACCAAAAACGAGCAATCCATAATATGAGCGTCAACGTGAAAGTTTTTCTCTTTAATAGTTGTCTGACGACTGTAGTATGCCACGGGCTGAATTGATTCTGTACTTCCCTGTGAACCCTCCCTTCCTCTGTTGTAAGAGAATTCCACCGATGCCAATCCGGTTGGCATCAGTGTGGAGCTCTGACTCTGCAATGGGGTTATAAATAGCCAAAATGTAAATAATAACCTATGTGTATTAGCTTTTCTTTTAAAATATTGAAAGCTTTTACTTGTTCATACGTCCTTAAGTTCATATGTTCGTAGTTTTGTCATTATTAGATAGATACTGTTTCCCCTATTTGTACCTTTTTCTCATCAAAACAGTCAATACTCGAGCTGCTTCTAATATACTGAATGGAATCTGATGGCATCTCTAAAAGTCTACGAATGACTTCTACCTTTTCAGGCCACCGAAAAAGATATTAAGCATGGTGCAACCGTTACGAATACAAAACCACTCTTCACCAGGTAAATGCCACCACAAACAAGATACTGATGGTTGAGTTTACCTACAATTTTTGTACCTTAGTTTCAGTTGCAGCCGTGACACTAGCAACACCAAATATCTCACAATGACCTAATACTCTGACCCTTTCTAAACACTACGTCTTCACTTAAGCAGATAGAAGGTACGTTAGTGTCAATATTATGAACTGTAACTTGTGTGCATCTTTATACACTACTATATGTGGTTTCTCTGAAAACGTTAAACCTATCAGCATTGGTTTTTCGAGTAAATGATTTTCTACAACACGAGACCCTATTGATTGCACTAAGCTCTTGCCAAACCCTTTCAGAAGTGATGGCATATTATCATATAACTTTTTCCTATTTAACAAATTTATCGTTTGGATTTGAGCTTGAAATACACATGGATTTTAGCACAGCGTCCGCTTTAACCGACTCTGTATCTGATTGATACGTACAACTTTCGGTTATGTGACCTACTCTGTTACAACGGTTGCACTTTATAATATGTACTAGCAGCGAATCCCGGCGTTGCTCGGGTTAAAATACATCGCATATTTAGTGGTATAAAAAATATATAAGGATACATTTTTAACAGATATTATAGATTTCTATTTTCGATTTCGATTTGGTTCTTTTAGTTAGATCAATAATAACACTCATACACATTTTGGAACTTTCCAGATCAAACCAAAAAAAATAGTACTTTCTCTAACATTTTAAATTGCACTCATTTTAGAACTATCTCGAACATTCTAAATCGATCATAATAACTTTCACTCATTTTGGAACTTCCTAGATCATTCTAGAAATATCTAGAACTTTCTCGAACATTCTAATTCGATCATAATAAATTGCACTAATTTTGGAACATTCCAGATCATTCGGGAAATTTCTAGAACGTTCTCGAACATTCTAACTCGATTCGATAAAACTGTTATTAGTTTTGGACATTTTGGAACTTTCTAGATGAAGCCAGAAATTTGTAGAACTTTCTCAAAACATGCTATATCGATTATAATAGATTGCATTCACTCTAGAATTTTCTAGATCATTCCAGATATTTGTTGAACTTTCTAGAACATTCCAGATCGATTATAACCGTTTTACACATTTTGGAACTTTCCATTCCAGAAATTTTAAGATCTTTTCAGAAGTCCTCATACGTTAGAAAAGGACAGCAATATATGTTTTAACATTTTCGCCACCCACAACCACCCCCTTCCACCCACCGCGACCAAACTCCCTTACTACCATCTGGAGACCAAGGGGTATTTACCACCCCAACGGGAAGTTGACTGGGGTTGGTGGTGATTGAGAAAACTGCGTATTTACGTACCCACAAAAGCATTTTATATATATTATTAGATTAGACATATTATATACGAATGACCTTTCTCCTTTGACCTTACAGTTATAGCAGTAAACCAAATGACGTTTTTGAATTCGACTTGTTATTTTGCCTATCATCCAATGAACTGAGGTTCTTATCCCTATAAGGTGTCTGCTGAGAGGAATTCTTTTTATTGTTACTCGATAAGAACTTTAATAGCTGCTTTAGTAGCTCTGACTCAACACAACATAGTGCCAGAGCACTTGACCGCATAGTTTTATCAGTAATACCATGAATGATGTAGCTCGTTTCCCCGAAATATCACACTGATTTAAAAGTGCAAGTTATTCATGAAAGTAATTTCTCTATTGACTCATTAAATCTACTCTTACGCCTCAACATATACTCCAGGGACTGACCATAATTTTGTTCGCAAGAAAAAGCTGCTGTTAGCTTAACCTACCATTCCTGCCATGTAAATAATATTGAATTTGAACTCTCATACCAAATTTTGCCCAGTCCCTGCAGTTTTTGCAAAGCAAAATGGACGGTGGGCCTGTCATCCTTCCCGTACATGCTCATTCGTTTCATTTCTTAAGCCAGACTTCCATTCGCTGGTTTTTAGATGAAGGATTGAATTCCGGAAGAATATTTTTGCAATCTAACCTTTTTACATTCGATGGTGCATTTGATTAGGTTGCTGGGATAACAGACCCCCCTTCACAGATTATATTATTTTCAAAATGACTTTAGGAGTAAAAAAAGGACTACATGACCTTTTCGAGTGATGCCCGGCGTTAGCAGAGGTCTGCTTCTACCTCACGCTGCCAGCGGGCGAGTAGTGCTGCTCACTTAGCTGTCGCCACCGCGCCGCACTCTCGTTCCTTCTGCAGATCGTGCTCCATCCGAGGGCTCCTCTTAGGCGTCGGCTATGGCTGTGATTACGGCTGCGCGGGCGCCTACTAGAACTGCTGCGCTCGCGCCTACTCCCTCGGCTGCAGCTGCGTTCGCGTCTACTTGTCTGGCTTCGACTGCGAATGCGTCGAGACTTCCTCTCAAGCTTGCGATGCCTGGCATCGCGTTCTATTCTGTCGTCCATAGTCTGAAACTCGCACCGTACAAAAAAAAATGTTAATATCGAAATATCTCGATATCTGTAAATTTTAGAGTGAGAATAACAAAGTTTTACCCACTTTTACACACCCAACTGTAATGCAATATAAAGGGAATTATGAAATTAATATAGAACTATAACATATTTTATGTTTATGGGCCGATGGGCCCCCAGATGGGATCATACACATTACGATAAAAACAATTTACACGCAACATAGATATTGTACAACAAAATAACGATGGATGTCAACCAATATGAACATCATTTAGCCTAATATCTCATAACCTCATAACTCCGTCATTTACTAACGGATTTGGATTTTTTTTTTTTATTTGAAAGGGTACACTTCCCATTTGGTCATCAGATCAGGATTTGATTACTTCTTAGTGAACTTTGAAGTCGGTTTAAGTTTTTTGTAAAACAATCCAATTATTTCATGTATAATATTAATTAAAGATTACCTTTAGTGCACATCATAGTTTTAGATAGAAAATAGCCTTAGAACTCCAGAGTTAGTTATCTATGACGAAATAAAGCTATGATTCAAGGTGACGTGTAGGTAACGTGGCGTGATTTATCATAATCGTATGGATAGGTATTATGGTATTATTAGTATTGAACCTTTTATGAATGCAATAATTATGTACTTAAATATTTAATATTCCACGATATCAACCGGTAACGGTTATTTCTTTTTATTTTTAACAATCGTTTACATTTAAAAATATTCAGGCGTGTACTTACGCAATTGCGTTGTCCATCCCTCTTCTGACTTGTTAGGATCAGCCGTAAATATGAACAATATATGCGTTTATGTATTTTATATTAATTTCCAAACACTCACTAGATCTACTTTTCTTAATCTTGATTGTTCACCCTCCAAAACGAGAATGCCCAGCCAGCCAAGTGAACGACCTTTTTTCTTTTTTTTGTTGCCAGCTACTTTTTACTAGTTCGTTCTCAATGTTTTCCGTAAAATGTATCAAAAATTAATCAGAACCTTACAGAATATGGGGCTAAGACCATATACTGGAATGCGTCCTTAAATTGATCGTAGGCGATGCTTAATGTACACTTATTGATATTGAGATAATTTGAACATTGAAACGGATTAAATTAAGAGTAAGAATTTAAAAAAATACTCATTGGTAGTTTTTGTATATTTATTTATGAACTTACGCAATAATAAATGCTGAATATTTAGGTGAGGTGGCTTAATTACATCTGTCATGAAAAATATTCAGTGCGAAAGATTGAATGTTTATTTATAAAGTCATTCACACGACTCTATACGCTTAATTATTTTCTATCTTTAAATTATTTATGTTAAACGGCGTGTAGATTAATCACCAAACTGTATTTACCGTGGACGGTATACATACGTCAGTACTGTTATTTATTCTGTGATATGGGTCCCTGCAAGTGATTGATCACCCCACGACACGTTATCGGTAACCGCGTGTCACGTTCACAAACATTTCGACACTGCGTAACTGCTAATTAACCACCCAAGGGAACTAACTACACGGCAGTTATGATTTCCTGGTACATTGAATAATGGTAGCTACATTGTTAACATGATAATTTGCTTAATTATACTTAATTAGGATCGAGATATTGTGTTATTAAAACTTGACCGTTATTTGAAACCTTATAAAATGAGATAGGCCTTCCTTGTTTTCTGCTCTAGACTTCCTTCTTTGTCTACCCAAATATTGCCGTCTCGCTCGCACTTCTCCCCACTATCCACCCAGGCAGAGCGCGAGCTTGAGCCACGCGCACTATCTCGTCATTGGCGTCCTGTTTTCTGCAACGGACGGTTGTGCCTAGCCTAGCCTAGGCACTCGTAAGTTATTTGTATATTTTATATACCTTTGTTCCTTCTTAGTTTATTAAAATAATAATATAATGATTTTAACGGTGTTACCGTTCGATATTTTAATTTAATTTTGATATTTTATGTTCATGTCTTTGAACAGCTAATTCTTAAACTATTTAATCTACCCACTTTTTATTGATAATTTTGCTTCTATTAATTTATTATCCTTGGTTTTTCCTAGGTTAGTTCCTGTTTTGTTCACAGTTGAACATTAATATTTAAATTACATCAAGTGCTAACTGTATAAATCACAACGTGCGAATAGTGATAACGGATACTGCCCTGAGCAAAAATGATCTAAAAGGCAGCGTAACACTGGGTCGAGTAGTACCTATATAAGGTCCTCAAGTAAATCCAAATGCCTCATATATCTGATTCTCGGATCTATAATAAAATTAATAATGACCGCAGGCGATGTTAAGGTGTCGAAAACGTTAGCAGTGCCGTCTAAATAACAATTTATTATATAGTTAAATATTTTTAAGAAATTTGCCGCTGTAACAACTTTGTGCTAGCTTGTGTGTTACTAGTTACTTAAATAAACCTCTGTTGAGGATCTTGCAATGAAGCGGTGATTAAAAGTGAAAAGTGAAAGAAGTTGATTGATAATAAAAAAGAATTTAAAGTGTTATGTAGTGAATTAGAATTATTACAACTTATTTGTACTGAAATTATTCAAATGAGGAATTGTGATCCGCTAACCAGAAATTTCGCCTGCCATTATTGCTAGTCTAGTTACAGTGCTTAAAAAAGTTTAAATTTTTTTGCCTCTAATAAAAAGGATCAAATGCTCCTGCTTAGCAAGCTAGTCTGATCCATACACCAACCCGCGCAGGGCCAGGTGATTTTCGTGGATGTTGTGCCCGTACGCACATTCCCCATTATTATTAGCCCCGCGCAGGGGCAGTGACTCAAATCATACCCGCGCAGGGTATTGTCTTAGATCTTGTGCCAGTACGCATATTCCTTATTATTATTAACCCCGCGCAGGGGCAGGTGACTTAGAACGTACTCGCGCAGAGTATTTGCTTGGATGTTGGGCCGGCACGCACATTCCCCATTATTATTAACTCCACGCAGGGGCAGTCACTGAAATGTACCGGTGCGGGGTATTTATTCTCTTGGATGTTGTGCCTTTACTCCGTATGCACATTCCCCGTAATAATGAACCCTTTGCAGGGGCAGGTGAGTTGAAATATACCCTCGCGTGTGTTTTTTTTTTGAGATGTTGTGCCAGTACTCCGTATGCACATTACCAATAATAGTCAACCCCTTGAAGGGGCAGATGAGTTGAAATGTAGCCTCGTGAGATATTTTCTTGGATGTTATGCCTGTACACACATTCCCCATATTAATCAACCGCTTGCAGGGACAGAAATGTACCCTCGCAGGGTATTATTTTGGATTTTCTGCCCGTACGCACATTTTCCATCATAATCAACCTCTTACAGGGTGACTTGAAATGGACCCTTCAAGTCTGGTTTCAAATACATCATGTCGCGCCTGATGCATATAAATCTTTGCGTGACCTTAGAATACACTCTCGCAGGGTACTACGTTTGGATGGTGTGTCTACGCACATTAACGATGAAAGGATTAAAAAGGCAGTGTGGTGTTTGAAAACCTATTTTGCTTTTCAATTAAAAATTAAATGATCCTGCTTTAGAAACGGGTCAAAGCAGGTTTTTACTCTATCCCTGCCTCGTAGGGAAAAGGGACTCGAAATATATACCCTCAACGCAGGGTACTTTACCTAGATATTGTGCCTCTTCTCACAATCGCCATCTAAATCAACCCATGCAAGGACAGGTGATTTGAAATGTTCTGTCGCACAGCCTCTAATATAACCACCCACATGGGAATAGTTGGTTTTAAAATGTACATTTGCAAAGTCCTATGCCGAGATGCCTCTACGCATATTTCCCATCATTATCAAATCTCACAGGGGCAAGTAACTGGAAAATGTACCTACCCTTACAGCGTACTCTTAAGTACTTGACTTGGAGGTTGGTGCCCTTACGGACTTGTTCTTATATATTTATCCCTCGCAGGGGTCTTACCATACTCGTTTTTTGCAAGGTGCTTAAAAATTGTCATTTAATAATTTCAAAGCGGGACAATAAATTCTATTCCACCAGCAGGGTGACATCTAAGCACCCCCGGTTTATATACTGAAAATAATATAATACACTGTCGATGCGTATTGTTTTACCAAAAAACCGTTGGTAATGTCAAGTCATTCGGTTCAGTACTGTGGTATCAGATATCCACCCGCACCATTGAACATTGTCTGCTGATGCTAAAAAGTGGTGAATCTCAGTTCTCAGTTTAAGTGTATTCTGAACCGGTGGTAAATTCAACTGTATGTAACAAATTAACGTTTATAAGTGCCTTATCAGGACCTAAACTGAATAAATGACTTTGATTTTGATTTGATCTCACTGACCTATTATAACGTGTGATACGAATTAAATGTTTACCGTATCGCTGATTTATTTCAGCCCCGACTGGTTGTGCAAAATTCAGATCTCAGGCATGTTTTCACTAGTAAATGTGAGCGACGCACATACGAATATATGACCAATAATGGCAACTATATTATACATAGATAACTTGCCTACCTTTTGGTCTCAGCCAAAAGTTTTTTGCTTAATTAACCAATGGGGTAACAAGCATATAGGGAATAAGGAATACCTATTATCGATTATTTGAATGACTTTCTCCTGCCTTCCAAGGCGTTATGTTTTAATTCTAAAACAAGAATGAATAAAATTGTGCTACAGAGCCTTACACTATGTTGACAAATTTACCCACCCTCGCAGGGTTTTGGAAGTTCAATGGAATACTAGAAATATTATTGATTTTCTTTCAAAATCACCTTAGAGCCTAATCGGTCTATTGAACTTATCGAGCTTGGTAATATCCCAAAAGAGTCTGCACTACCGTGATTCAGCATACTTTTTTGATTCAACTGCAATCGCAATCTCATTTTCTATTGAAATTTATAATCAGATGAAGCCTGTAAGCGCAATAAACAGTCGAACAGTTGTTTAGCCAGGAAAATGTTGCATTGCAATAACAAAGCACTCCTCGCTATCTCGAAAGCATGACAATATCTAAATTAAACGTCACCTATGTTCTGAATGAGGGTGACAATCATCTGATGAACCGTATCATCGTCATATGAATGTAACATTCCAATTTCTTTCATATATTAGATTAGATCCTCGTCTATTGTTACTGATTACCAACTACTGCTAGAGGAGCACTTACACAGCGGATACGCCTGCACAATAATATGGAATGTACATACTTAGTTGAAAGTTTTGTATTTAGACTAAAGCATGAATAAATGTTTTACGAAGAAAAAGCACCTTTGTTCCACGTGGAATTACCACCTAGCATAACATTACCCTCTATCTTGTTTAATCTCTAAACTGCTACCTCAGCTAAATTGGTTCGAAACAAACTTTTAGTAACTAATTCCTCGATAGTATTTCGGAGGGCAGACCTCAAGTTCAGAGCTTTGACAGTCCCATTCACGATACAGCGCTATCGATAGATACATGGACGGTTTTTCTACCTCCAAGTAGGTACCATAAGATGGTCTGGAATTATAGAAATATGAGTATTGGATTGCTTGTTGTAACCATGGCATCTTTGTTGAAAAATCGCTTCTAACCGTAGCTTGTTTGAAATAAAATGAACAAACTTAAGTAGTCCATTTGTCACAATGACTCCTGTACTAATAAAGTTATTAACTACTTGCTTCTTACACTTAGATGAATTTTCATTATGCTGAATAAGTCAGTGGTATCAAATGTATGCAGTTTTAGTTCTCATGTGTTGGTTGGACATATTTTGAGATATATTGATACGATAGATAGTCGATTGACTCGTGTAATTTTTAGAAACATATCTAAAATTTAAGTAACGAATTTTGTATATCCAGACCGACACAGCGTTGTCTTAATTTTGTAATGTGTTAAGGTTGCCTTCAACCTTGTACCTTGTGTAAGTACCCTTGTACCTACATGACTTCACTTTCCAGTTTTAGAACAAGTAAAAGTTATGTTATGATTTTACTTTTGATCGGACTTTAAAACTTATATTTCTGGTTAATGTTTATGCAGTAATGTTGCTGGTGATTATAGCAAAATACCACATGTAAGTAAGAATGTACTGTATGTAATTAACGTTTTGATTAGAATATATGATGTACCTACACGTGTCGGAGAATAATAATGTCGGTAGGTACATAGACTATAGCAAAACATATAGCTATACATTACTGTGTGTACAGATTGTATTCGCCTTTTATACGATAAACGTAACGCAGCAAAATCCACCAACTATTGACAAGACCTGCCAAAGCTGCATCTTTAATAGGGTGCGAAATAGAATAATTCATCGCTGGTGCTGGCATAATCAGTTCAGATCCACTAAATCTGGTCTCATGCCCATTAGAGATCTGCAACCCTTTCAGACAGTTACCATATAGCTGATAATAAGCCACTAATCGCGGGATCACATTATCTTCGCATGATTAATTAAATACTTGAATGTTGCTTTTCAATCACATACGATACATGTTTTTATACTCATCAATGATTTGATTAAGATCTTTGCTTCTAGCCATTTACACCTACATATTTCGTTTGTACTTTATAAATAAAATTACAGTACCTCGCACATCTTAGTATTTTTGATACCTATTCTCTCTCACGATACCTTCAGACTTACACAGAAGTCTGTACAGGTATGACCTATACTGGAGAAATCACAGGTACCTACCTATGTCACAAATAACTTTATGCTACAAGCATAAAATCACATTGGCATCCACTTTCACCAGGCGAAAACAAACACGTCTCATTTTATAAGGTTTCAAATAACGGTCAAGTTTTAATAGAAGCGTTTTACCTGAAAATAAAACGCATATTAAATACTTACCTTATTTGAAACCTTAATTTTTAGTTCTGCCTGGTATTTCGACTCAATGACGAGATAGTGCGCGTGGCTCAAGCTCGCGCTCTGCCTGGGTGGATAGTGGGGAGATGTGCGAGCGAGACGGCAATATTTGGGTAGACAAAGAAGGAAGTCTAGAGCAGAAAACAACGAAGGCCTATCCATTTTATAAGGTTTCAAATAAGGTAAGTATTTAATATGCGTTTTATTATGTCCAATAAAACACCGAATTTAAGTAAATACGTATATTGTGCTAGGTAGCATTGCTATGTGAAAAACATGAGTGAAAAAGTATGAACTACCCGACTTAACTAATATTATGATAATCAAGAATATTTAGCAAGTACCTACATAACCTATACCATATAAAACATGAATGAACATATGTTTATACATAACATACCTTTCCTCCAAGTAGATACATATAATTTTAATTTACTAAATTTAAAACAATAACTCCTAGTTTTATATTAATTAAGTTAAAGAACAAAAGATTAAATAATAAATACAAAACACAAGTGCTTAATACAATGAATACAAAACACAACTAATAGAATAGAAATTATGCAATAAAATTATTATTATAGTTATTTCTGTCATATGGTGTCTTAGAGTGTAAGTTCAGTCTAGTCTTAAGTTTACCTCCAGAATGACTAAGTTCTGAATCAGTAGGAATACCTAGCATTTCAGCCCATTTCTCTTGACTAGGTATTTCTATAATATCTTGACCAATGTCACTATCACTACTTATTAACTTCCTATTTCTACTCACATCACTCTCTCCTACCTCAGGCCTTTCTCTTCCCTCTCTTTGTATTTCTGTCATTTCTTCGGATTGTTTCTTCTCAATAATTTGGTCTATGTGTCTATTAATAATGCTACCATCTCCTGTAGACACTTCATAACTGGATGGCCCATTTCTTTGAACTACTGTACCTGGCATCCATCGGGGTCCACTGCCATAGTTTCTATACATCACACTCTGTCCTTCCTTTGTGTCTCTATTTATTTTATGAGCGTTCCTTGTAATTTGTTTATTTTTCTTTTGTTGTTGACGATTATCCGGATGAATCGTGTCTAACAAAGTATGTAGTCGTCTATTCATCAACAGTTCAGCTGGACTCTTGTTCGTTGCTGTACAAGGAGTGGCACGTAAGCCTAGTAGCATGTTAGGAATCTTAATATCCCAGGGAGTATCGTCCATTTTGCGCAACTTGTCTTTAACAGTTTGCACCATCCTTTCAGCTAAGCCATTAGTGGCTGGGTGGTATGGTGCAGTGGTGACATGTTTTATTTTATTCGCCTCCAAAAATTGTTTCATTTCTGCCGAGACAAACGGTGTTCCATTGTCTGACACCAATGTCTCACATAATCCATGTGTAGCGAAAATATTTCTAAGATGCCGAATAACCGTCGTAGAAGTCATGTTATTTACAATGAATACTTCTGGCCATCTAGAATAAGCATCAACCAAAATTAAAAATGTTTTACTTTGATAGGGCCCCGCAAAATCTATGTTTACTCGAGACCATGGCTTAGTAGGTGTGATCCATTCGCAGCTACTTCTCGGAGGCATGTGACGATTTTCTAAACATTTGTCACATTCGCTTACTAATGTCTCAATATCCTTGTTTAATGTTGGCCACCAAACATAACTTCTGGCAAGTGCCTTTGTTTGCACAATACCACTGTGTGTCTTATGTAAGGCCCTTAGTATAGGTTCACGCAGCGATGGTGGCACTACTACACGACAACCAAGTAAAATACAGTCCTCATGCATAGAGAGTTCTGTACGATGTAACCAGTAAAGGTGCAGTTCATGGTCTGTGACTTTATTAGGCCAGCCGCTTAATATATAATGACTTACATGAGATAAAGTCTTGTCCCTCTTTGTTGTCGCTGCTATCAGATCAACGTCAACTGGAAAATCAGTAGGTGTCTCAGCCATGAGCAAAACATCACACAATTGCTGTTCTGGTTCATCCGGTACCGGTCGTGGCCAACGACTCAAACTATCTGCATTTCCAATCTGCCGTCCTGGCTTGTATATAATGCTGTAACTGTGCGAAGTAAGTATTAGTGCAATTCTGGTCAATCGAGGTGACAAAACAGCAGGCATGGGCCGTTTGGGGTCGAATATACCAAGCAAAGGCTTGTGATCCGTCACTATAGTGAATGATCTACCCATTAAATAGTTGTGAAATTTAACTACTCCAAATATAATGGCAGTAGCTTCCTTATCCAGTTGAGAGTATCGTCTTTCGTGAACGTGCAACGTCCTGGAGCTCATAGCGATAGGGCGCTCTGAACCGTCCTCCATGACGTGCGATAGTACGGCGCCGACGCCATATTCAGAACTATCGCAAGTGAGTACCAATGGCTTTTTCAAATCATAATGAACGAGTGTCAACTCGGATGACAACAAGCGTTTTGCAGTATCAAAACTATTTTGCTCCCGGTCAGACCATTGCCAGGATTGCGACTTATCAAGCAATCTGTGTAGAGGCTCAAGTATAGTCGCTTTGTGAGGTATAAACCTCTCGTAAAAGTTATATAACCCTAGAAATGCTCGCAACAACTGGACGTTTTTAGGCTCAGGGGTATTGATTATTGATTCAACTTTGCTCGGGGCAGGATGAATACCATTAGCGTCGATAACGAAACCTAAAAATTCTACGCGTTCTTTAGCAATCTTGCACTTACCCTTGTTAAGACGCAAACCTGCCTTTTCGATGCGTTCCAGTACTGTGTCCAAACGCCGAGTCATCTCAGTGATTGTACGGCCGCTGACGATGACGTCATCAATCAGCACTGCGACACCCGGCACGCCGGCAAGCAAGCCCGTCATCAATCGCTGGAAGATCCCAGGACACGCCTTTACACCGAACGCTAATCTATGTACAGAGTACAAACCTTTGCAAGTATTCAAGGTTAATAGCCTAGCCGTGTCGTCCGTCACAACGACTTGTGTATATGCTCTGTCAAGGTCAAGTGTAGTATAGAATTTGCTACCTGCAATAATCGCGAAGACTTCACTAGCTGTAGGCATCGGATATGTATCCGATTCTGTAGCTTGGTTCACCGTACTACGGTAATCTCCGCAAAGACGTATGTCTCCGTTTCGTTTTACAATAGGCACCACTGGTGTCGCCCACTCTGAAAAAGATACGGGGCGAAGTACGCCCTCTTCCACCAAGCGATCGATTTCCTTTTCCACTCTTTCTTTTATCGCATATGGGACGGGCCTAGCTTTTAAATATTTAGGCGATGCGTCCGCTTTTAGCTGAATCGTGACAGGGTCTCCCCGGTAAGTACCTAGTCCCTCCCTGAAAACCTCATTATACTTCTCCACTATCATGTCAATCGTCGTCATGTCCATGTCAGTTATCAAGTTAACATTTAGTGATATATCGAGTGTCTCAAACCAATTACGTCCGATCAAATTCGGACCTGAACCCCTAGCTACAACAACATCTAAATTACAATTAATGTCCTTATATCGAACTCGCACCGTAGCCTGTCCTAACACTTGCACCGCCGAGTCGTTCCAAGTGCGCAGCCTGTTGCGTAGCGTCTTCAGTGTGCTGCGGGACCGTAGCTGCGTCCAGGTGCGCTCATTCACGAGGGAGAATGCAGCACCAGAATCCACCTCCATCATAACCGGCACGTCATTCAGCATCAATTTAACTCTATACGCTGGCACACGTAACGTCACACTGTCGTGTCGTGGCACAGTTGTGTTCTCCAATGTATAAATGCCATTGAGTTCCATATCTAAATCGTCTTCAGCGTAATTCACCTTGTCTGTCCGGCTTCTTTTTTTAGCTGTACATATTTTTTCGATGTGTCCCTTTTTCTTACAAAAATGACAGCTTGCGTTTATGAAACGACACACGCCTCCGTGACGATCTCCACATCTATAACACACCCGAACACTAGATTTAGACTGCATGGCGTTAACGTCCATAGGTTCATGGGACGTCACCGCCGAACCAGATGCTATCGCGTCGCTGTGAGTTGCAGCAGCAGTACAGGACGCACCCTGCATCATTCGAACGTCCTTATCTGCGCTTTCTGAAGACAGCATAGCGTCCACGACGTTCTCATATTGCAACTTGTCTTTCTTCAAGAGTTCATACTGTAACTTGTGATCGTTCATGCCGCATACGAGTCGATCGCGTAGCATACGCTCTAAGTCCGTAAAATTACAACGGGAACTTATTTTTCTGAGTTCTGCTATGTATTCCGATGCCTTTTCACCTTCTTTTTGATTGCGTTTATAAAATTTATATGACATCGAAATCTCGTTAGGTTTGGGACTATAATGTTTGGTTAGAATAATCACAATTTCACAAAAAGTCACATCACTCGATTTTTTAGGTGTTATTAACGCCAATAGGGTTTCAAACACTTGTGAACCACACACTGTATAGAAATTAGCCCTTTGGGCGGCATCTGTGACGATTCCATTGGCTTCGAAACAGTATTTTAATCGGTCAATGTAATTGTCCCAATTGTCACTTTGAAGATTGAATTCATGAAATTTCACTGATTTACACTCCATTGTTCATAATTTACACCTCGTCGCCACTATTATGTCCAATAAAACACCGAATTTAAGTAAATACGTATATTGTGCTAGGTAGCATTGCTATGTGAAAAACATGAGTGAAAAAGTATGAACTACCCGACTTAACTAATATTATGATAATCAAGAATATTTAGCAAGTACCTACATAACCTATACCATATAAAACATGAATGAACATATGTTTATACATAACACGTTTTATTTTCAGGTAAAACGCTTCTATTATCGTGTGACCCACCTAGGCAGGGCCACCATCACGGATTTCATTCTGAGAATCGCTAAAAGTCGAAAAAAAACAACTTTTCAACACACTCGCTCGTAAAGTGACGTTTATTGAAAAATACAAATCTGTTTTTTTTCTCGCAAGTTTGTTGAAAAACGTCGTATGACACGCGTGTGCATTGATTATTACACTCTCGGCTCCCTTAATACCGCCTGGAGTGTTAATAACCAACTTTGCACACATGTATCATAATGTACCATTATCAATCCTCACCTTAGAAGATATTACTTTTGAACCAGGGACCGACAAAATTAAATATTTGGCAAACAATTTCGACAAATTGGCGACAGACTCAGAACTTATGGATGGAGCATCGCATTAATGCAAATTGTAATACGAAATTTTATTAATTATCTAAAAACCAGAGCCCCTTATTTATTCCTTTATGTCTTCCTGACTGGTGATAATGTTATATTATTAACGTATTCATGAGACAAATCAATAATTGACTAAAACTAAGTCAGATTCATATTTTACAAAGCACCATCTGCTTTGTTAATTCAGAATTTACGAGTATGCAGTAAACAAAGGGAGTAAAAATCCAATTAGCCGTAAAATACACATACAATCTGTAATCTGTGTTGTTGCAAATTCTACCTTATAAATAATGTAGGTGCCAATTAGACTTTAAAAATACAGAATGGTTCTTTTTAAAACGTTTATTTCATAAATAACGTAAAAGTAGAAATCAAAATTTAATACACCAATAAAAAATATCAAAATGGTAAAGATACTCTCACTCTTGTATAAACAATAATCTGTTAAATTAAAAATAAAATTCCCATTTCAAAAAGATAATAATACTAATAATAAAACTATATACTATTACTACTTATAATATTCTTAATAACAAATAATTGAGATTCCTTTTATCAAATCACGTCTCACTACCCAACGATATTAAAAATGTTCATGTAAAAATACAAAAAATATATTTCTTCAGTACACTAACCGATTTACATATTCGTATCTTATGATAATAATATATTTCTCGAAGGAAAAATACACATTTGAAGACAGATTTTTCCAACAAAATCATTTAATCAAAACAACCTTTACTTAAAATAATTGGAAGGAAATGTTTTCACATTATTTATATAAAAAATTCTCGGAAAAAGTATACAGCTATTTTATACAATACCCTATTGTTACTTATTTTTTTTATTATTAATGAATATTTTCTTCTCCGTAGCAAATATTTCTTGTAAGTTGTTCTTGTATAATGGGCTATATACTACATTATATACTTGACATAATTATTATGAAGATTTTCTAGATTCTGGCGGTTAGCATCCTAACTATCTATACCACAACAAAAAAGAAGATTAGGACCACCAGGATATCATAAGAATTAACATTAGTTTTGTAACTACCCAATGTATTCGTGTGTTCATGCTACGCAAATCGAGCACGAGCCGAACCACGAACGAACAGAATTCGTTCGTGCTCAGTTCGCGTTGCATGTACGCACCATTACATACATGTACATTATCCTATCACAGACTTAGCAATAATAAAGGACTATCTATTTAAAACTTGGGCCTTAACTTCTTTCGTATCAGTTTCTACCATTATAATACCCATATTTTTTTCAACTTATTGTAATGAAATATTAATATCACAATCGTATTACTTAATGACTATTTGATGGAGGTTTGCGATAACATTTATAAATTATTATTAAAAGGTAACAACATTGCGATGGCATTTTATAAATTACTAGCTTCCGCCCTGCGGTTTCACCCGCGTTCCCGTCATAAAAAGTAGCCTATGTCAACCGCGGTTAGTGTAGCTTCCCAACAGTGAAAGAATTTTTCAAATCGGTTCAGCAGATTCGGAGCCTATTCAATGCAAACAAACAAACAATCAAATCTTTCCTCTTTATAATATTAGTAAGACAACAAAACGTTAAATCTACAGCTGTTTGCTATGAAGTGAATTTGCACTGTATTTTTAACACGATAAAGATTGATGTAGCAGGACGTGTATCTTAAAACAAAAGACACCCACGGATCATCAATTTTGATTTTTATAAGGGTAGTAGTGATACGGTGTAAGGTCAGTGAGTAATGGATGTGTGAGTCTGTGAAATCACGCATCGAGGGAACCCACTATTCATTATGCGGGTTGTGAAATGAGGATTTGCGGCCAAAACTGTCGATAATATTATAGAAGAGGCACGGCTTGAAGATCGTATTTCCGAACTGGAAATCTAATTTGTAACACTAGATAGACGCAATTGTTACTTACCATGTTCGGCCTAGTGTATAGGTAGCAGCGTTGCCAGACGTCCCGATTTTGGCGGGACGTCCCGATTTTTTGCCCAAAATTAAATGTCCCGCGCGGGACAGGCTCAGTCCCGCTTTTCGAGGATTACTCGACGGTAAAATTGAAATCATCGTTAGATGTAGAAGTGGGTTGGATGTAAAGACACCACTTCACAGAAATTGCACCAGCTTTCCTGTGACGTGTCTTAAACATCGCAGTGATGTTTAAGGAAAACCTTGCCAAAGTGTGCTAAATGTACTGTGACGTGTGATATATTCTGTGCTTATAGTTCTAGTCAACGCAATCAAAAGATACGGCCGTATATGCCACATTATTTGACGCCTGCAAGGGAATCAAAACCTATAGGGTACTTCCCGTTGACCTAGAATCATGGTAAGAAGCAATTCCATGTAGCACAAGTAAAGAAAGAAATCAGCGTAATCTTGTAGTTAGGTATAACATAAAAAAAATACAACATAATCGGATAAAAGGGAAAAATCTTCGAGACTGGGCTCCCGTGATGAACGAACTATTAACATACCTACAAGTTTCTACGGAACCCTCGGAAAACGAGTCCGACTCGCATTTGACCGGTTTTTTTTAGTATGTCCCGCTTTCGACGATAGAATCCCGCATTTTTTACTCAAGGGGCTACAAAATCCCGCTTTGCTCGAAAAAAAATCTGGCAACGCTGATAGGTAGGTATGTTATTAATTATATCAAGTTTAATAAATATTTTCATTTATTATCATTTATTGTACAAATTGTGGGTGCAAGAACCGCAAGCGTAGGTACCGCAAAGGCACGGATGATTCATTTTTTTAATGAACATTACGAGGCCAACAGAAGTTTCTGAAGACATCAAGATATTCATACTTCCTAATCTTAATACAAAAATAAACTTATTTATCTCAATGGCAAGACTTAAGTTTCAGCATGCAATTCTGGTTTTATCTTTAAATACATTAATGTTTGCAGGTTGATTTTGTATGAGTCCACAAAAGCGGGAACTGGGTGTGGAACTCTCCAATATGAACACCTTTTACCATGGATCAACTCGTGAAAAATACTTACTTCTACATTTTAGTCGAACTAAACTAAATTATTCAGCACCCGTTTGTTTTGTAAGTTGATAAAATAAAGCAAATATTTGTAAGATCAGTTTGTCGACTTCTGTCTATTTTGATATGGATACTAGGATGATATGGATACTAGGATCTAAAATACCAGACAGATACTAGTATCTGTCTGGTATTTAAGATCTAAAATCGAGACTATTTCACTCTTTGATCACATATCCCATCATCTTCATCTCCTTGTCAAAGTTTTCATCGCGATATTGCTTTATTTTTTTCAGCCATAAGCCAAAAGACGAGTGGTTCTTACAAGTCCCTCCGTACCTCTCCGGAAGACACTCCAAGTCTATGTGTCGCTGGAGAGACTTGAGGTCACAGCCGTGGAAGTGGATCCTCTCCCATGCCTGCTGGGGTATGAACCGTTTGAAGATGTAGAAGAAAGTGTTCAGGATCCATGAGTAGTTTATCAAGTGGCACGAGATGAGGCGGGCAGGGATTGCCAACTGGAAACAAAAAAATATCCTGATAAAAACAATGGTAAGTGATGATTTTTTTAATACGTCTAAGGATCATCGCTCACTATATCAGCACCGTTCTATCGCAGCAAAAGCTCGGCGGCACCGCCTCAATTTAATCCAACCACTAGCTGCCAACGCGCGAGGTGCCACCTGCCGGTGAAATTGGTGGCGTGGCTTTAGCAAGATACCGCTTACTGGCGTCACGCAGCAAGGGAGCGGACCGCTCGCTGGAAGTGTGTCAGCAGGACTAGTGGCTTGTAGCGGCAAGTGCGCTTGCCGCGAGGCGTCAACTATTTTATCTAGTCATTGTAAAATGTACTTTAACGCATACGATTTAAAGGCCTCACATGCATGGTAAATGCCAAGGCCTAGCCGTGCTGTTATAGTGAGCGGTGACCCTAAGTCGGCAAATTAGCATGCCGCGATTGCATCGAGTAGCGGTTACCATTTGGCCCCCTATTCCCCCACCCCAATGTGCTCTAGCGATCATAAATGGTAAATGTTTCACTTACTCCCATTAAACAGACTATTTGATAAGCGACAGTCGGCGTCAACGTAGCTACGTGCCGCAGCGTGATGCCCTCAAGATCCACGATCACGGTTCCACCGAAGATCTGCAGCTTCGGCTGCCTGATGCCAATCTCTGTCATCACCATGCCAGCGCGCACCAGGTCTTCCACAGGGTACTCGCTTGGGTCCCATTGTCCTGAAATTATACATTTCATATTGATCAGTCAGTAGGATTCTTTAATTTTTGTGCTCTATCTATATCAATATCTATATTTAATTAACTGATTGGCACATGAACGCACAGCTCAATCAGCACAGAACTACTAGCAGGCGGGCCTTATCCTTGTTTGATACCTTAGCAGACCAGATACGAATGGCCAAGGGAAGCCAATGCCACCAGGGAACCATAAAAACAAAGGTAGATGTTTCCTTTGAAATATTTTCATAATAATACTTTATTAATTATTATGTAGGGTTCCGGACCTTAAATGGAAAAAAGCGGCGAAGTGCGAGTCGGACTCGCCCATGAAGGGATCCGTAGCAGCAAGTAACACAATATAAAAAATATATATATATATTTGGGTTGATTGAATGAAAGGTAAATTGCGGTTTACGATTTATGACGTATTAAAAAAACTACTTACTAGATCTCGTTCAAATCAATTTTCGGTGGATGTTTGCATGGTGATTTACATCATTTATTGTTTTTAGTTTTATCATTCTCTTATTTTAGAAGTTACAAAATTTTTGGGGTTTTCCCATACTTAGAACTGAAACTCACAAATATTTTTTTCATCAAACCCATACGTGTAGGGTATCTATGGATAGGTCTTCAAAAATTATATTAAGGTTTCTAATATAATTTTTTTCTAAACTGAATAGTTTGCGTGAGAGAAACTTTCAAAATGGTAAAATGTGTGTCCTTTTTTTTTTATACCACTAAGGTGGCAAACAAGCTTACGGCGCGCCTGATGGTAAGCAGTTACCGTAGCCTACGGACGCTTGCAACACCAGGGGCATCACTCGCGCGTTGCCGACCCTGAAGAAAAAAACCCCTGTAACCCCTAACTCCCCTAAACTCCCCTGTAACTTCTAAAATAAGAGAATGATAAAACTAAAAAAAATATATGATGTACATTACCACGCAAACTTCCATCGATAATTGGTTTGAGCGAGATCTAGTAAGTAGTTTTTTTTAATACGTCATAAATTGTAAACCGCAATTAACCTTTCATTCAATATTTTTGGCGTATTTTTTTTCATAGCAAAGTTGAGTTAGTTAATATTAAACGGAACCCTCCATGTGCGAGTCTGACTCGCACTTGCCCGGTTTTTTTTAGTACGACTGGAACCCTAATTCAGCTGGCCCGACTCGTTTTACACCGGTTATTTAATAAGTTTGCTAACTAAATTGGCTCCGTTTTTGTTTTTTTTTTTTTTTTTATACCACTAAGGTGGCAAACAAGCATACGGCCCGCCTGATGGTAAGCAGTTACCGTAGCCAATGGACACTTGCAACACCAGGGGTATCACTCGCGCGTTGCCGACCCTGAAGAAATCTCTTCACGCCCTTTTTGAAGAAAGTTTTCCGTTTGTTTTGTTATTCAAGTCTTCATGACTATTTAATACCTTAAGATTCCATTATTTTCTAGGAATGCCTAAATGCCTAATGCCTTTTCTAGTACCAAGCTTAATTCCGTAACAATTAATAAACCGTAAATTAGAAAGTTGAAGTTGTTCCTTACCAACATTCTAACAACCTTTCAAAAATAATTGGGTATGATTTATTTACGGCATTTAGGGCCACTTACATCTTAGAATACAATAAACATCTACGTTAGTAATTCTAAGATGAAATATGGTAGATACTAGGAGCACATATACAACAACAGTTTACCGAATCTAAAGATGGACAGTCTGCCGACGTCAGGGCGGTCAAACATGGTGCCCTCGTAGGCATCCCTCACTTTGACTAGCCCCCAGAGATCCACGCCATCGGTCAGATGTTTATTCTGTTCTCGAAACGCGCAATATCGGACTAGCTGAAAATAAATAACATCTTATTATAATGTTTGTAGGGTTATACAATATATGCTTGTCAAACAGCGAGCTGTTTCACCTGGATTAAACTCCTGTGCAATAATTTGCAGTAACTGTATTACTTTTAAACAGTTCAGTAGTAATAGTAGGTAACTTACCAACTTGTGAGCTCTTGGGACAATAAAGTTTCTGACGCGGAGAAATCTCAGTAAGAATTCATCGTCTGTCCTCTGGGGATGGCATTCGCCACGATCTGCAACCATTGGGACAAAATTATTATATTGTAACAGATTTAAGATAGGATAATTATTATAAAACTTAATATAAACTAGGACAATAAAATCGGACCTTCTGCATCTCAGGATGACCACGGAGACAATTCCAAGCTAAGCAGCATAAGGAAAAAGAAATTCAAGTATTATTTTCATATAGGGAAACTAAGAACTAAAATGTTCAGTTTACTAGGAACACATATAATAAATATCTTATGGGTTTATAAGTATTAAGTTTTAGTCACAATAAATCACTTTCGCACTTCTTTCACATATCCGCACGGTCAGTCACTCAACGTAAATTGTAGTAATGGTGGTCATTGTACTAAAACTTTTCACGGACTTTTTGTGACAACTTAAAAAGTCAGGATTAACGTAATTCATTTTATTTCATTTCACTGGTGCACATGGATTGATCTTTATTGGATAAAACACCACCAAATATGCAATTAAATTCAAAATTAAAACGAAAATAAACAACAAAAAATTCATTACTTCTGCAAAATATATTTTGCTTTACATTATAAAACATCACCTTCAATCGACACGTGAGAACTAGTTAGCCTCTTTTATAACTACTTCAAACACGTGACCTAGGTCAAAAAATGAGTTCTAGAATGCGCTGTCGTGGTTGGTTTTTCGACTTAACATAATAACAATGACGAACTTATAAGAAGTATAAAGATTGAAAAAGGTTATATAATAATATAACTTCTCTATTTAGTTCTTTATTATATTTAACAATAAATTAGTCGTGTGAATCTACTCCCATGCAAAGATGGATTGATACAAAGAATGAGTCTTCTCAGTTTAAGTGTATTCCGAACCGGTGGTAAATTCAACTGTATGTACCAATTTAACGTTCATAAGTGCCTTACTAGGGCCTAAACTGAATAAATGACTTTTTGATTTTGATTTTGATTTTGATCAGTTCTTTGTATCCATCCATCTTTGCATGGGAGAGCAGAAACTTGAAGATGTTTCTATAAAATTTTATATTAGTCTTTTACGTTAATAAATAATAATAACTAAGCCCTTTAAAGTTTAATATAAATAGTAGGAAATATTTTGTATTTTGCGTGTCGGGGGCCGCTATGTAGTTGCCTGCATAGCTTTCTTATATAAAGGGTTCTTAATTTGTTTTTTATTTTTTGAACTAAGCTGTAAGAATCTGTTAGTTTTTTATACACTTTTGGTTTCAGACAAGCATACTGCCCGCATGATGGTAAGCGGTTATCGTAGCCTATGGACGCTTGCAACATCAGGGGTATCACTCGCACATTACCAACCCTCCAGAAATCTTTTCACACTCTTTTTGACATTTTCAATCGCGCCATACCGTATAACGTTTTACACAAATAAAGGGTAGACTTGCTCGTGACTACATCAGACAAGTAACATAACCATGTTAGTCATTTTAACAATTAATTAAAATCTTTTATTTCGAAGAGGCGTGCGAGTGTTTAAGATTTTACTTGACTTTACCAAGAAATTAATAAATATTCATAGATATATTATTATTCTTCATTATATTTTAACAATTGATATATTTGACCTCGCGTATTTTATAATTATTTAAGAAAATGACGTTAGATTATAAGGTATTGTCATACTCATGGACAAATTTAGAGGTTACAAAAAAAAGTGTGTACATGTGTAATAATTCAATGTGTGTACAAAATAAATCTGATCTCACTAATATTATAAATGCGAATGTTTGCATGTTTGTGAGTTTGTGTGTTTGTGAGTTTGGATGTTTGTACCTCAATTACGCTTCAATAACTCAACGGATTTGGATGTATGGCTCACAAATACAAAATGTTCTGGATTAACATACTTTTTATCCCGAGAAGGCACCGGGAAGGCTCGGGTACGCGGGTGAAACCGCGAGGCGCAACTAATCATTGATATTTTTGACAATTCAATTTCTTTGATTGGATTTTGCTTATTATTGGTTATTTTTAAATTGCGTAAAAATATTAACTATCAAATGACAATAATTAACCAAATAAAGAAAAAAACTTTTGGTCCTACTTATAATTTTTTCATAAATGCTTAGGAAAGGCTATAATCAGCACTAACTGTTGCCCCTAGCTCTTCGAACTGCTTTCAATCTCCTTGGTATACCTAATTAAGTTGTCCATAAAATCATGAGGAATTGCATTCCATTCGCTTTTAAGATTTCACAAATCGAATCAATATCGGGGGCAGGATTCATTTTCTTAATTTGTCTTCCAAGTTTATCCCATCCCAGAAAATGTGAGGAAGTTATTTCACAGGAAAGAACGCAATATTAAGCAATAGGGTCATAATAGCACACCTATCGACTCGGAAAGGGATCGTCACCTAATCGCTTTTTGCCTCGCCGTCTACCAGGCGTCAACCTAACGTACAGTAGTACCCTACTGATATGGCTTACCGATGTACCTGCGCAGAAGATACATTTTGTACATTTTTAAAGCTCGGGAAACCGCTATTGGTTGGCAGCTGCCGCCATGTTAGCGCGCGCCGTGCGGAGGGGCGTGACTTGCGAGTGTGGCGGAACTAACAGCTGCACTGTATTATGAACCCTATTGTACTGATCTAGGTTGATCGTAAGTTTTAAGCATTCTTTCGTTAATTTTCGGAGCCATACTTTCTTTTCTGTGCGAACGAAGATTCACGACGCACCTTATCAGTTGGGTAATACTGTAAGAACGTATCAAAAGCGGATCAGCAGTTACTCGGTTATGGCTAGAAGACCTGCACCTGAGAGCCAGTTCCTCCTTTTTTCCTTACCACTTTTGGCTACATCATTACTTATCATGGTGAGATTGTAGTATAATACAGGCCTGTATATTTTTAAAAAATCAAAGAAGGTAAATACAATAAGGAAAACCTTCAAGCCTTTAAGGAATGACCTTCATTCTGTGACAAATCTATTAATATTTTAAACTTGTTTACTGTTTGATATTTGTTTTGTTTCATAAAGTGACGTGTCGAACAAAACGAAATTCTGCCTACTTTTCTTGTCATAAACATGTGCAGTTCACCTTACCCAACTAGCAAAAACATGTGCTATAATCACGGGCTATAATAGTCGAGACCACGTTTCTGTTTCAGCTCGTTGTTCAATAAAGTAGATGTTACAAGTCGTATAAAAAGGGAGTAAACGAAACTTAACGAACTTTTAAATAATATGTATTGCATTAAAACCCTCAAATCAAAAATAGAGTTATCTAATTATGAAACTTTAATGTGCAATATTTGACTGTAAATTTCCCTTATAGCGAAATCGTAAATCGTTCACTCACTCCGTCACGCCAATCACTTTACAAGGTTATTGTTAAAATCTGCCAAGTGCGAGTCTGAGTCTGACTCGCGCTCCGAGGGTACCTATGTTCCTAGGACGTATACTAATTGGTTAGGGCCATCAACTGTAGTTAAAACCGGACTGCATAACTAAGTCCAAATAAAAAAATAATTTAAAAAAAAAACTACTTCAAAATACAAAAAAAGAATGGTTACAATCACAATCCGATTAATATCTTCAGAGATATGCGTGAACAAACATACACATGAAATTTTGTAAATAAATTGTGGTATTATGTGAATATATTGCAGTTCCAATAATATTACATACAAACGTGTCGAATTGATAATCTCCTTTTTTTTTTAAGTCAATTAAAAAGACTTTCAGGTTTTTTAAAACACTCACCATAAATCATTTTCCTAAACTCTGTTATCTTTGCGGCCCTAGTAGCTGGCACCTCATTGCATAGTTCTTTCGCCATCTCCAGCAGTTCAGGGTCCTCTTTAGTATTCAATTCAGCCTCGAAGGCTATCTCCAGAAAGCACTTATACATTATGTATGCCGGGTAGTTGCCGATCTGTGGAAAAGTAGAAGTTCTTTTCTAGTTAACAAATAAAAAAAGTGCATTAAAGATTACACAGTATTAGCACAGGTATTAGCACAGGTGTAAAATTTGAATAGAAACGATTATGGTACAATGAACTAAGGTTCATCAGAGTTCGTTTATGAATGATTCGGGTAGGAATCTCAACTGGAATCACTAATATTAAAAATGCGAATGTTGTGCCTACGGTTGGGTTTGTTCCCGGGAATAAACCCAACTTCGAGTAAATTTCCAATTTGGTGGGAAAAAACCCGGGAATTTTCCCATTGGCTGGGAAAATACTCAAATGGTCACATTTACTAGATTTTGCGTATATAGCAAGAGACATCTTAACAAAATCGTTTGAATAACATTTAACAAGATTTCTATTAGGGTCATTCCACGGTCATACAATAAAAAATCTTTTTTTTTGTGATGAAGGAGTGCATTGTTTTTAAAAAAGTGACGTTTTGGGGTTGTGGTAGACAGGCGGCGGTCCCACACAATTACCACGCCTTGGTAGTACATACATACATACTCGGTCCAGTCCGCGTGGGTCCGCGCGTAGGTAATGTAGGTACATACAACAGCGAGTATGATTAAAATAACAATCAAAAGCATCTAAAAATATTTTTTTAGGTACAAAAAGTCACTTGAGTATTTTCCCGCCGTTCGGGAATTTACCCGTATTTTTCCATTCTTTCCCGTATTTTCCCGTATTTTTCTTTCCTTCCCATCCCTGGGTACCTCAATCACGCAAAAAAGGCTGAACGGACTTAAACGAGACTTGGCACAAAGATAGATCTCACCCTGGAAGATAAATATTCACAAGCCAAATTCTATTACGTGCGAAAGTTTGTGTGTATGTTTGTCACTCAATCACGCCGCCGTAACCGATCATACACTGAAATAATTATATTTTAGTATAAGGATACTTTTATCCCGGGAATACATGAATTCGCTCGAGTAAAACCGCAGGGCATGTCTATAAACATTCTTGACCGCATCGTTGTGTTATGTATGTGAATGATTAGTAGGTGATTTGTACACTAGTAAAAATTTATTGCCGTGATCTGAATATACTGGCCATTAGCTTTCAAATATTTAGACACGGAGAAAGTTAATTGTACAAAATCAATTGTATCTTTCTTTATCTTTTTCTTTACGATAAAACGGAGCAGGTATATTATGCGTTTGGAATATTTTTTTCAACACACTTGCTCGTAAATTGACGCTTGTTGCACCGCTTTTAGTTTCATAATGCAGCTTATTACGCACTAGTGCTTCTTACTTTACATTACGGCAACGTTTGATAATACCTAATTATAATCCCGATTATGTAAAGTTTGCACCTCACTGCAAGTGATATGTTTGTAGACGAAGCATTCTTAATTTAACCGGAAAAAACAGTATGAGAGCAGAGAATAATGTTTATTATTTTTATCCCGGAAAATCATTGCCGTGTGAAGTTATAAAACATTATGATGAACATAAAAAATCTACTTTATGATTTTTTAAAGGTTTACCGACCAAGTGCGAATAGGACTCGCATACGGAGGGTTCCGTGTAAAATTAACTAACTCCTGCTATGAAAAAATACGCCAACAATATTGAATGAAAGGTAAATTGCGGTTTACGATTTATGACGTATTAAAAAAAACTACTTACTACGGCTTTCGATCGGGTCTGGCACAGGGGTCTTCTCACGAAGTTACCAGCATACGGGCTTCCCGAGGGATTATGCAAGTGGATCGCCAGCTTTCTGTCCAGCAGATGCATAAGAGCCGTCGTCGATGGTAGCTGCTCCGATAGCATGGACATAAATGCTGGCGTCCCGCAAGGCTCTGTGTTGTCCCCAACACTGTTCCTACTGCATATCAATGATATGCTGTCTATTGACGGCATTCATTGCTTTGCGGACGACAGTACAGGGGACGCTTATTACACGGGCCGTGCAAATATCCCTCGTTCCGAGGTGGAGGAAAGCCGCGAACGGCTGATGTCTGAAATCGAGAGTACACTAACTAGTGTCTCCGATTGGGGTCGACTAAACCTAGTCCATTTCAACCCCACCAAGACTCAAGCCTGCGCGTTCACCGCTAAAAAAACCCCATGGTCTGTGGCTCCACAATTCCAGAACACCTCCTTGAACATCAGTCAAAGCATCGGGATCCTTGGCGTCGACATTTCTAGCGACGTTTTGTTCCGAAGTCACTTGGAAGACAAGGTTAAGCTGGCATCCAAAAAGCTTGGAGTGCTCAATAGAGCGAGGCAGTACTTCACATCGGGGCAAAGGCTGCAACTTTATAAGTCGCAGGTCCGGCCTCATATGGAGTACTGTTGTCATCTATGGGCGGGAGCACCTGGATACCAGCTTGGGCCTCTAGACTCGGTTCAGCGACGTGCCATCAGAATTGTTGACGATCCCAAGCTTACAAGTGGTTTAGAGCCCCTTAGTCTGAGGAGAGACTTTGCCTCCTTATGTGTGTTCTACCGCTTGTATAACGGAGAGTGTTCTAAAGAATTGTTCGACTTGATGCCCACAGCTACTTTCCACCATCGCAACTCTCGCCATCGACGGGGAGTCCATCCTCACATATTGAAACCAGAATTGTTTCGAACTGTGCGGGCTCAAAGGAGTTTTCTTCCGCGGACGCTCAGATTGTGGAATGAGCTCCCCGCCGTGGTTTTCCCATTGGAGTACAGCATGGGGTTCTTCAAAAAGGGTGTGAAGAGATTTCTTCAGGGTCGGCAACGCGCGAGTGATGCCCCTGGTGTTGCAAGCGTTCATAGGCTACGGTAACTGCTTACCATCAGGCGGGCCGTATGCTTGTTTGCCAACTTAGTGGTATAAAAAAAAAAAAAAAAAAAAAAAACTACTTACTAGATCTCATTCAAACCAATTTTCGGTGGAAGTTTGCATGGTAATGTTTATCATATTTTTTTTTTTTGTTTTATCATTATCTTATTTTAGAAGTTACAGGACACACATTTTACCACTTTGGAAGTGTCTCTCGCGTAAACTATTCAGTTCAGAAAGAATATATATTAGAAACCTCAATATCATTTTTGAAGAACCCATACGTGTGGTGTATCTTTAGATAGGTCTAAAAATACACCACACGTATGGGTTTGAAGAAAAGAAAAAATTTAGTTTCAGTTCTATGTATTAAAATTTATTGTTTTTTTCTATTTTTGTGTGAAAATCTTAATGCGGTTCACAGAATACATCTACTTACCAAGTTTCAGTATAGTTCTTATAGATTCGGAAAAAAATAGAATAGAATAGAATAGAATAGAAAAACATTTATTTGCCACACACCTTAAAATTAACAACATAATACGAAAACAGTATAAAAAAACGGAAATTAGTGTGCAGACAAATTGGCCACCAGCTCAGCATAATGCTGTGCACAGTGAGCACACAGCGCTGATTTTCAGCCGGCGCCAGTGGGACGTTTTGGTCATACGTCCGGGCAAGTGATAGACACCAAAGCAATTTGCAAATAATATAAATAAATACACATAATAATTGGACAGATAAAACTTTTAAACTTTATATTTTATTAACAACACACACATTCTGAATAAATAAATAAACTCAAATAAAAATAACAAAACAACATTTAAAAGACAAAAAACTGAAATGATCCTTGTTATTTATATACTACCCGTCAGATTCTAAAAATTCCCTAATAAGAAGCCACATTATTCCCATTATATGAAAACGTGGAAACGCGGGTGAAACCGCAGCTGGTAAAAACATAAAACACGCTTTTCAATTAAAGACTATGTAGTAGGGAATATATCTTGAAGCTGCAAACTTAGCACATGTACCTTATATTTTAATTTGAAAGCATGAACTGATGTGAGATTGCGGATTGGAGGTGGTAAATTATTCCAACACTTACTAGCCATATAGCTAAAACTGCCTCGGAAGGCCGCAGTTTCATGTCGAGGTGTCAAAATAAGATATTTAGATGCCCTAGTCCTAAGCAGATTCAGATCTCGCGCCCAAAACAATTTGTCATAAAGGTAGTCAGGGGATCTGTTCCTAACGATACCAAAAAGCAACGTTGCAAAGTGTAAGTGCCTCCTCCAGGCCATCTTAAGCATTTTGGCATCATTTATAAAAGGGGTGAATGGCTGTGACATACGGACGGACAGACAGACGGACAGACAGACGGACAGACAGACAGACAGACGGACAGACGGACAGACAGACAGACATGACGAATCCATAAGGGTTCCGTTTTTTGCCATTTGGCTACGGAACCCTAATTATAGCAAAATGATTAAATTAAAACATTGTAAAAACGCCTAGTGCCCATTTTTGTTCGGTCTACATTTGATTACCCAAGTATTTGTTCCGAAATGTTCTTCTATCTAAATGTCTCAAATATCTACTAAGGTTATTAAACGATTAATTAGTTATTCAATATCATAGTTTGCATTCCTTTTATATATAAATATTTAATCCTTAAGAAGCTTCCATTAGTTATTGTGGCCCAAATCAGATTATTCGAATTACCTCTGCAAAGTTATGGTGCCCTAGTACATCGAGTCTACTTCTCATTTCCGTGGTCGAGCGAGATTCACCATCGCTCTTTAAAAAAAATTATGGAACTTTGTAGCGCGGAACGAGGTAGGTACGTGTTTCTAATTTCTAAGCCGGTTTTTTTTCCACGAACTTTGATAGAAGTATAAAGTATAAATATTATAAAATGTATGCGATGCGCTACGTAGCAGCTTATAAAGAGAAGCGCGTAATACAATAAAAAAAATAACAGTAACTTTAAAAAGTTAATAATTAGGTACTTAGAAACCACATTTTAGAAAAAGAAATTTCCTAAAATTCTAATTTACTAATTTGCTACACTAAATCAAAATTAAATCCTTTCATAACACATCCCTTTCACAAAAACAAATTCAAAATTCAAAATTCAAATTCAAATTCAAAATCATTTATTCAAATAGACCTTCGCAGGCACTTATGAAAAGTCTGACTCTAATACTCTAATACCGGTTCGGAAGGTTGCATTTGCTGAGAAGAGCCGGCAATAAACTCAGCAATTACTCTTTTCAAAACAAGCTTAGATTCATTACATAATATTTACATTCTAATCGCACTGACAACAATTGCGTGCCCCGGCGCGGCGGCAAAACTACAAAGTAGACTGAATCTATATTTAATAAGTAAATAAATAAATGGCAAACTTAAGCAGACCAACCCCCACAAGCAGCACCTGTTCACAAGTATGACGCGTGTGGCAGCCATCGCCCTCCTCGCCATATTGGAGGGAAGTGAGCGACCCGTCACACGACGCCGCCGCAAGCAAAGGCCTTAAAGTGAGCATGACTTATTTAAGTCTGCCTTAGAAATAAAAAAAAAAAAAAACTAAAAGGAAACTACTGAACACGCAATTTGTTATCACTATGACTATTGACAAGTTTATACTAAATATCATTTAGGTATATAGAAAATATAACAATTTATTAGACAGACATAATATATCGATGAATTTAGAAATAAATGAAAAACATTAAATTGAATTAATTACTATAAGTAATAATCTGTAAATTAAACAAAAAAAAAAGATAACATATAATAATAATAGCATACTCTGAATTAAAATGGACCTTGAACTAGCTGCTAAGTGAAGCAAGTGCAGAGAGAAGCTACTTCCATACATCCTTGTCGTCAATATAATGAGACACTTTATAATACGCCCTACTCAATAACCGCTTTTTGATATGTTCCTTAAATTTAAAAAAGGACATACTGGTCACGCTATGAGGAATTTTATTGTAAAATTGGATACAATTCCCAAGAAAGGACTTATTTACTTTAGCTAATCTAAATCTAGGCACAGTTATTTTGTCTTTGTTTCTAGTGTTTCTATCGTGATAATCACTATTGACTGGAAACAAATTAATGTTTTTACGAACATACATAATATTTTCAAAAATGTACTGAGAGGGCAAAGTTAATATATTAATTTCCGGAAATACCTTTCGCAGAGATTCGCGAGAACCCAAACAGTAGATGGCGCGAATTGCTCTTTTTTGCAATACAAAAATTGATTCCAAGTCTGCGGCAGAGCCCCACAGCAAAATACCGTAAGACATAAGGCTATGAAAATATGCAAAATAAATTAATCTGGCTGTATTAATGTCCGTCAGTTGCCTTATTTTGCTGACTGCAAAAGCAGCGGAGCTCAGTTTACCACCTAAGGCTTCCAGGTGAGCACCCCACTGCAATCTACAGTCTATGGTCAGACCAAGAAAAACAGTCTTATCTACTACATTAAGTTTAGTACCGTCCACAATAACATTGGTATCAACTTTTGGTACATTTGGTAATGAAAATCTTATACATTTAGTTTTTTTAGAATTTAGCATTAGATTGTTGGTAGCAAACCATTGAGACACAGTTTCCAGAGCGTGGTTAACTTTTAAAAGGTCTTTGTCTTTTCTATCTACTTTAAATATCAGAGACGTATCATCTGCAAACAAAACGACATCTGATAGTTCTTTCACCATGTAAGGTAGGTCATTTATATAAACTAGAAACAGAAATGGGCCTAAAATCGAGCCTTGAGGTACGCCTAATTTGACTAAGGAGCCCGATGACACACTACCATTGATTCCTACTTTTTGTTGGCGCCCTGAAAGATAGGAAACCACAAGATCGAGGGCCACTCCACGAATTCCATATAACTTAAGTTTAAGAGCTAGCGTTTGGTGATCTACGCAATCAAATGCCTTGGAGAGATCACAAAAGATACCAATAGCATCGTGTGAGCATTCCCAGGCCTGAAAAATATGCTTAATAAGTTTAGCTCCCGCATCCGTAGTGGACTTACCTCTTGTAAAACCGAACTGATCATCATGGAGTATCTTGTGGTTATTAAAATGCCTTAACATTTGGTTTAGCACAATCTTTTCAAAAATCTTACTTAATGCAGGAAGTACTGAAACAGGTCTGTAATCTGAGGGATTGTTTTTACATCCCGATTTAAAGATTGGAACAATTTTGCTGTATTTCATTAAGTCAGGAAAGTTGCCCTGTTCGAGACATTGGTTAAAAATGAGGGCTAAAATAGGGGCAATATTGAAAATAATTGACTGTATAACCTTAACTGACAAACCCCATAAGTCTTCTGTATTTTTCATATTTAGTGACTTAAAAGCCGTGATAATGTCATAGTCATTAACCTGGGTGAATGCGAAGTCTGGAATGTTTTGTTGAAAATTATTCTGTAAAATCGATTCTGCTAACGTGGAAGACGAAGCAAGATTTTTAGTAGCCTCCATAGGTATATTTGAGAAAAAAGTTTCAAAAGCAGATGCTACTTCTAATTTACCTGAGATTAATTTATCATTAATTTTAAGAGAAAAAGTATTATCTTTGATTTTATTTTTACCAGTCTCTGTATTAATAATCTGCCACACTGTTTTAATTTTATTATTAGAACTATTTACCCTATTGCCTATGTAGATGGCCTTTGCTCGAATACAAACCTGTTTAAATATCTTGGAGTAGTTTCTAACATATATATGAAAGTTTTCATTACTATTGTAAGATCTCTGATGGTAAAGATCATACATGTTATCCCTACTCTTCCTGATTCCTTTAGTTGCCCAGTTACAGAATTGAAGTTTATTATTATTTACCTTCTTAGTTTTGATTGGACAAGATACATTAAATTCGTTGCAAATATCTTTAAATATTTTTCCATAGTTTACATTTGGATCATCAGAATTATATGTAGTGTTACTAATTTTATAATCTATATTGACGCTGAAATTATTTAATCTCGTTTTATTAACTGACCTAAATGTTTTCGTTACGGATGAACTAAGTTTTTTATACGGAAACTTTACTAATTGGGCCAAATGATCCGAACGGACGCCACTTATTATTGACTTCTCTAAAACGTTACTGTTGGTTATTATGTTATCAATACAAGAGGAAGTAGTAGCCGTCACTCTCGTGGGCTCATTAAATAGATGAGACATATTAAATGATTTAAATAACGTAATAAAGTTATTTCTATCTAATGAGGGTATTAGGATGTCAATATTAAAATCACCACAAATAATTACTGACTTATTACACTTTGATAATTTACTAAGTATTTGTTCCATTATGGAACAAAACAAAGTAAAATTTGACGCAGGAGGTCTATACACACATAAAATAATGGAGCTTTCAATCTCTGCACATGCCACCTCGCATACGCGTTCCACAGAATGACAAGTAATATCAGTACGATTCTTATATTTAATATTACTATTTAGCAAAATGAGGGTGCCGCCACCCTGAGCAGTCACTCTGTTGTACGCACTGGCAACAGTGAAGTTATTTACATTAAAAAGCATTCTGTCTGGTTTTAGCCACGTTTCTGTAAAACATAATATATCGATTCTGATTTCATCACATAATAATTCAACGTCAAGTATTTTGCCAGAGAAGCGATTAATATTCTGATGTAGTAAAGTAATGCCATGAGTATGCTTCTCTGTTGTCGGAGTTACAAGTTTAAACAACTAATCACAGTATTATTAGTACTACTAGACAATACCGTTTTGTCACTAAGGCTACATTTAGTTATATTAGCTATAACCGTGTTAATATTGTAAGCTATCAGTGTAGCAATCAAGTTTTTACATTTTTTGGGCATAAACAATGAGTCCCCAGTAAATTTTAGTCCACTAACAAATTTATTAGTGTCGAAGTAAGAAAAAACGTCACTATGACGACATGTCAAACTATATATAAAATTGTTCAAAAACAATATATACCTATTTTGTTTATCCGTATAGTTGACGGAGTATGGCAAAGCACATAGAAAAACATTCATCACCTTTAGTTTGAGGAATGTTTCAAAACTATTAATTAATTCTTTGAATTTCACGTTCAAACCATTTCCTATAAGTATCACAACAGTGGTTTGTTTGTCAAACTTAGTACTTACAATTTTATTCATTATATCAGTATAGGAAGCTCCCGGCATACAATAATTAATAACTGGCTGATCCACACGATTATTTAAAATTGGTCCAAAATTGACCCCAATGTGGTCAGAAAACACAACAGTTTTCATGATTGATGCCTCAGAGCTCCCCACAGAAATATTGAACATATTTAACTCCCTCCACACAAGTCAGCTCACAAACTAATAAAAATTAAGTAATAGATACCTACGTGGTTTAGCTACCTAGAATCTAAACATTCAAATTCTTATACAGCGAAGGTCGAGTTACTAAACTTAAGAAGATGACTAAATTATTCCTTTTTAAACCTTTCATTTTATTTACACTTGAATTGAAGCAAAAGTTTTTGAAATATAAAAATAAAGTTAAAAAATAATTTGTAAGTAAAACAACTCAACTATCGCGACCCTGACTCACAAGGCGCACTTCCTCGCAATAATAATCAAGGTTTACCTCTATGCAACAATTATAATCGATGATTACACATAAACACTAAACTGCATTGTTTATTTGTCCACAAACACTCGACACAACACACAAGCGACACTAAACTAAACTACTAAAATCTAATCGCCTGTCCGTGAACAGGCGGTACGGTCCGGTTTCGTGACTATCTCACTTGGTACTCGCATTGGAGAGAAATAAAACGTGGCGTTCGCTTACTGTCAAGGTTCACTCACACGTGGTTACTGCGCGGTAGTTGATTGTTATGTGTTTAATTCTCGTTTTATCATTGCCTTGCAATATCTGGAACTGACCAACTGACGTAATTTTAATTGAAAAGCGTCGAACGTCGCGTCGTTGTATAAACGGGAGCTGTCGAAATGGTGGCCAAAAATCTTTGTATTCGAAGAAAAACAGAGCTCTATTGCTGCCACTTGCTGTTGTATGTACGTGTAAATCAGTTGCGTTACTTGTCTTCTAAAACAAAACTCTTACATAATAGTGTGTTCTGTATGGCCCCTGTAATTTACAATACACTTCCAAAGCTAACTCGTGAAATAAACGAAATCAATTTATTCAAAAGATCCTTGAATAACCTCCTTATCGATAAATGCTACTACTCAGTAAAGGATTTCATTAACGATAAAACTTTGAAATAGACCATTTTCATGTTCGTTGTGTTTTGTTCGTTTTGTTTTTGTTTTTTGTTGTGTGTGAGTTGAGTAGGTGTGGTTTATAATAATATAATAATATCATGCTTGTAATGTAATGCTGTAAATTAATTTTGACATTGTATTATGTATATTTTTTTGTTAATTGGTTTGAATAGTAATGTTTGGCATTGTAATTTTAGATATAATTGATTAAGAATAAGAAATTAGTATGTGCAAATTATTTGTATGCCCGTGTGGTAGGATGTAGAGGATTTTTCTTTTGTTATTAACATCTATTATGTAACCTGCAGTCCACGAATAAACAATATTATTATTATTATTATTATTATTATGTATTTTACGGGTATCTAGCTCGGAATGAGTTAGAGACTTAAAATTACGATATTTTGTATAGAATGTTGATCCAAAACCTAATCTACCTATACTAATATACACAGCTAATGAAGTTGTTAGTTTGGATGTACCAAGTAATCCGCGGAACTAGTGGTCCGATTCTGAAAGTTCTGTAATTGATGGCGAGTCAACTGATGCATTGATTTGTGTTTAACCAAGATGTCAACGTGTTAAGTGCTGATGTGGCCGACGGTGGTAAGGCTACAAATCTTAGAACTAAACAGGCTCTCACGTACAGCTGCTTAGAAAAAAGCGATAGGACTCGACGGATACGTTACTAGACATGCCTGCATCAGCATGAATCAGCCCGGAATGTTTATTTAAATTAAACCTCAAGGTGGATCAGGGTATCAGAGCGGAATACAGCACCCAACAACTACATTAAGATTGCATTTTATACACAATATTCGAAGATACCATAACAGAATCGGGCCTCGTAAAAACCGATCGGGCAATAAGTTGTGCAACACCTCGCCTCGGTCTCGACTCGAGGCCAGCGCCGCTTCGCCTTGACTCGGACCTCTGCGTGTCTCCGCTATGCGCCTGTGATTCCGGAGCCTACAGCCTGCCTGTTATGATACCCTAATATATAACGACATTTTATCACTTGCATCTCATAATTCGTTAAATCAATCGATATGTTCATATGATATTAAAATTTATAGTATGATAGTATGTATGATTTCTACATTTCTTGCAACGTAGTAATCTGGAAGACAAGGTCAAGCTGGCATCTAAAAAGCTCGGTGTGCTCTGAGAGAAGCGGTACTGCACATCAAGGCACAGACTGCAACTTTATAAAATCGCAAGTCGGGCCCCATATGGATTACTGCTGCCATCTGTGGGCAGAGGCACCTAAATACCAGCATGAGCCTCTTGACGAGTCAAGTAACGGCATGTCATCAGTAATGATTCGAATTGTCGACGATCCTGACCTCTTAGTCTAAGGAAAGTCTTTGCCTCCTTATGTGTGTTCTACCGCCTGTACAACGGACAGTGTTCTGAAGAATTGTTTGACTTGATGCCCACGGCTACCGTCAACACTCGCCATCACCGGGGAGACTATCCTCACATATTGGAATAGGAGCTACCACGGACGCTAGGGCTGTGGATTGACTCCTCGCAGTGGTTTTCCAAGCATGGGGTTCTTAAAAAAAGGTGTAAAGTGATTTTTTTCAGGGTCGGCACCGCGCTTTTACCATGGTGTTGCAAGCGGCAATAGGCTACGGTGACTGCTTACCATCAGGTGGGCCGTATGCTTGTTAGCTACCTTCGTAGTATTAAAAAAAATGTTGACATAGTTGAATACATTTACCAAAACTGATTGCTGATGTTATGATGTAGGAATAGTAACAAAATACAAAAAGACCATTTTGTTTTGTTTTCCATTTATTACGAAAACTTTCGGCAAAAAAGATACACAAAATGAATATAGGTAAGTACATTTTTAACGTAAAGGTCTTCCCCTTGACAAAACACAACACACAGACACAACGAACGGTTCCGGCATTGAGCTATTATTACTACGTATAGAGAAGCTATCATAAGCAAAGGTTATGTCCCATTTTTTTAGAGTCAACTAAAGTTATCTTTAGCGCTGGTACAATAATTAGTTGTCTAAGTAAGATACACGTAGCGCTATCAGAATTCTTTTAGGAGTATTTTTCACGCAAACACAATGATTTTCACGGCGCTTACGCATTTCGTTCATCGTTCTACAACCACAAGTGTGGCCCGATGGCCTCACTTGAACGGAACATAGTTATGATGTGTGGCGTCTTCTCTATACCTAGTAATAATAGCTCCGGTTCCGGTGGTTACCGGTCCAACTGGTGTCATTTAAATAATCACCACTCTCGACCTCTGCTCCGTATTTTACTGGTTTTGTAAATATTCAGGTAGAAATATAGGAGTGACAGCTCTAAATAGAGTTATCGAGAATGTCGAATATTTTTATGTCATGCAGTCCTGCAGGGCTATTTTAAAACGCTCGGATTCGAAATCGGAAACGGATTCAAAAACTACCGAGGCGATATTGCGCAATTGCTTTTATAATTTCCGAATTCGAATATTTTTGATGTTTCTTTATCGAAATATCAATTCGATTCATCGAAAAGTTTTCGGAAATTCAAATAGCAATTGCTGAAATTCGGCTCGTAATTTTTTGAATCCATTTCCGATATCGATTCCGACGTTTTAAAATAGCCCTGCTGGGCAATACCACTATGTTTTGTTTCTCATTATTACATAATCAATTTATGCAAGGTTTTTTACACTTTCACTGTGAGATAACGGTATAATAATGTTAAAATGTTACTGTACCACCTTAATTGAACCGAAGATGAAATCCACGGCGTGCGGTTGTTATTTTGTTCCGAAAAAACGGGAACATTGACCTCACATCTTTATTTCAATATGCTATCCTGGTAACTTTGACTTTTATTTGTAAGTGATCTCCAATTATTCTACGAAGAATCTTCCATTGAGAATGTATCCATTTGTTATGCAAAGCGAATTAAAATAAAAACTGGTTATTTATTACATTCATGTTTGAGAGATTGTTGTATACCTATTTTCACATAATATGAGTTGGGTGACATATCGATACAATGTCGCCGCGTCGCAACTATGACGCGCTTTCAATCCGAAATATGAAATCCGAAAAATGATTCCGAATAGGCGAATGTAGCTTGAAAAAGAAAAATAAGTTTGACAAAGTTTGGTATACCGAATATTGTTAAAAATTACAATGCAGTTTATTTCCCTCATTGTGTGGTTTCAACAAAAATTAAGTCAAATTAATACGTTTTTGACTCTAACAACGGTTACGTTCTATATCTAAATTTTGTACAGATGTGATGTGATGTAATGTAACCGATAATCGTCTACTAATCCAAAAGAAAACCGGTAAAGTGGTTTATGTTTTATTAAAATATTAGAGTAAGAATCTAATTCATGTTGGTGACGAATGACTAGTCAGAAAATTCATTCATATTTTATTTGATTCATTCATATTTATTCAGAAACGGCTCATTTCTACGATAAAAATATCAATTAGTAACTTGTTGTAACCGGCGCGGGCGACTTGTAAAGCTGCAGGGGCAGCTGCGGCCAGAGCGGAAAATTCAAAATTCAAAAAATACGCATCGATTGGACCCAATTATATTTTTGTGCCTTTTGCGGTCGAGACCATGGGACCGTGAGGGACCGACGCTCGCCGTTTTGCTCGCACCTTGTCATCAAAATTGATCGAGACCTCCGGAGACCAGCGGGCGGGGAGCTTTTTCCGCCAACGCGTCAGCTTGGCTATCCAAAGAGGAAACGCTGCCAGCCTTCTGGGAACCCTGCCGTTAATCGGAAGCAGCGGCAGGCTTGAGGATTTTTTTTATATATACATAGATTGTATTTTGTACATATTTGTTGTAAATAAAGATATACTTAGTTAAAAAAAATAGTAACTTAATTTATATTTGAATTGTTTTTACCACATCTCTAGAACTTTCAAAACACGAGTATCACCCAAGAATCTAGATACTTGGTATCACCGAACTCATGCCATGTACCAAAAAAGAGTTACTTAGATACTATCTTTAATTCAACCTACATTTACTTGTTTATCATTTTAAAGGTCAAAGGGCTGTAGATACCCTTATTATGCTGGATATTACAGAACACCAATACTAGTAAATATTTACTACTAGGTAATACTAGGTACTGATAATAATATGTTTTATTTTTAATATTTGTCAAAATTACGGTCATAGCGACACACTTTTGCAATAATACTGCTGTGCATGCACTGGAAATTTAAAGACGCAATCGACGATTTAACAATAACCTCTGGGTGGATGATCTGATACCCTAGTTACCCCGATCGCTTCAGTACACTTTCTGATGAGAACCGGCTGCATTGTTGGTTTATGAATATTGTTCAGTGCAATTCACAGGTTATCCATCAATTCTATCTTAACAGATCAAAGATTGATAGTACCTATGTATGTACCTTACATACATTTAGAAAACATAATAAAATTATAAAATAATGCTGTATATTATTGTAATATGCTCAATACACAGTTGCTCCCAGGAAGAGTTCATGTCCCACGCTAATGCAAGACAATTCTAATAATGATTACCTACCTACGTTTGTTGTGAAATGATTACATGAATCGAGGCAACGTCGGCTGTTAGCATCTAAAGATACCTATTCAACTAGAAATGTGGTAATTTCAGTAGCCAGTTTGACATACAGGCAGTATGTAAAGAGTTTAGATATACCTAATAACACCCCGAGACTCCACCCGCTATTTTACTGAAGGGGTTAATTTAATAAAAGGTTTTAACCACCAGATTTAGTAAAATGTTACGATAAAAAAATGCCCCGAGTCGACAAATTGCGCAACAGTTTCCTCATTAAAATTTGGTGATCATTTACTAATTTTGGTGATCATTTACTAATTTTGGTGATCATTTACTAAATTTCGTTTCATAGTATTTTATATTTTTTTTTTACTGGTGATAGGCCTGTGTTTGGACACAACCTCAACATGGTAAGTGATGATGTGGCCGAAGGTGGTAAGCACACAAAGCCTAGAAGCAACTGGCTCTCAAGTGCAGCTGTCGGAACACACCGATAGATGCTTGGCGACAGATTTTCAACTTGAGGGTGGTAGCCAGCGTGATATGGTTTCCTCACGATGTTTTCCTTCACCAAAAGCTCAAGCTCATTGTAGGATTCGAACCCGGGACCTTCGTCTCGATGTCCGACATCACTACCACTGAGCTATCATCGCCTTAATTAAGAGGTTATTGGTCACAAAATTCTTTTTGCCGATTCTGTTGTAAATCGCACTAAACTAATTTTAGTCTCATCACATCTCTTTCTTGCGAACATTATTGAAAAAGGATAAAACATATTTAAAGCTGTCAAATTAGTCTTTGCCGTCTTCATTTGCGGGTATTTAGACGTAATCGCGATAGATGGCGACTAAATTTATATTGAAAACAAGCATTGGACTATTTTGACAGGACTACATTTCTTACAACCTTTTCTTATGTTCTTTGTTAGAAAGAGACATAGTGAGACTAAAATTTGTTATGTTGTAAACACCAGAATCAGGGCCATTATATTATTTGCCGTTTTAATTGTACTACGTTAGACCTGTGCGTGACTATAATTTTACCGTCAGTGTTGATGTGTCGGAATGTGGTAAGCTAAAAGAGGTAGGGTAGAGAGTAGAGGAGGGCCCTCCCGTTCGGTACAGCCCGCCTAGGGCAGTATCTGCACCTTATAGAATAAGCCCTAAAAGCAACTGTGCAGGTGTTGGAATACGCATATAAGTGCTTGGTGACAGATTTTTAACAGCAGGGTAGCCAGCCAGCTGTTTGCTGCTCTGCTATTTCCCTCGTTGTTTTTCTTTCACTGCAAATTCAAACTTGTTGTAGAAATCGATCGGCCTTATTCACTACTTACTTTTTTTTTATACCGCTAACGTGGCAAACAAGCATACGGCCCGCCTGATGGTAAGCAGTTACCGTAGCCTATGGACGCTTGCAACACCAGGGGTATCACTCGCGCGTTGCCGACCCTGAAGAAATCTCTTCACGCCCTTTTTGAAGAACCCCATGCTGTACTCCATTGGGAAAACCACGGCGGGGAGCTCATTCCACAGTCTGAGCGTCCGCGGAAGGAAGCTCCTTTGAGCCCGCACAGTTCGAAACAATTCTGGTTTCAATGTGTGAGGATGGACTCCCCGTCGATGGCGAGAGTTGCGAAGGTAGAAGGAGACTTAATTTTAGTTCGTTTTTTGGTAGTGCAGTCGTGTTTTTGTTAATATTTTTACTGTATTATGTGTTACACCTGCCATATTATTTTGTATCCTAGTACCAAAGTTTGTCTGGAAATAGCATTACATTACATTACATGCATTTTACCGTTTTCTTACCGACTGTACAACTTCGGGCCGGCCAACTTAGGTTACACGTATTGTAAAAACAAAGCAATAGAAAAATGAACAGTTACATCGATTCAATCCTCAAAATGTCCGTAGTAGGTAATGGCCTACATAAGCACCTGTACCTACTGGTATTTAATAAAGACTGGTTGATCTTCATTTCTACCAGACATTGCCTTGACAGATAAGTTAACAAGGCACATTTCGTTATTAAAAATATTTCTTTATTGGGTTCCGAACCAAAAGGGTAAAAAAGAACTCTGATAGCGCCACTCCGTCCGTATGCCTGTTCGTCTGTCACAGCCGTATATTTTAGTCATCACTAGTGCTATTTTGTGCTAGATTTGAGATTTGGAATTGATTTAAATATTGCTTAGCCAAACTTATTACAAATGAGAAATAAAAAAAAACCTTGCTGAATATCGACATTTCAAAGTAAGGCTATTTATATGAAAAGGCTTCGTTTGTATATCAAAATAGGATTTTATTTTCATTTATATTGCGTAGTTTTTGACTTATGATGAAAAATGACAAAAGAGGAACAAAAAACCCGACTGCGTAAAACATAAATTAACTGAAAAGAGAAAAACAAGCTCTTAAATCTATAGAATTTTGAATATAACTTGAATTTTATAAGGTACTAGCTTTATAGCCCGCGACTTCGTCCGCTTAGATTATTTCTTTTTCCTAGATATGAATCATTGTAACAATATAGAGCTTTGTTCATGGCTATTGTCCGCCACTACGTGTGATATTGACAAAAGTTCAGGTAGATTGAGACCTCACATGCGAGGATGCCACATATAAAACTGCCGCAAATCAACTCTAGCGAATTTCAGAGTTTTTCCCTGTGATTTATTAATAGCCATCGCGAAACGAACCTTAATAAGTAACTGCAATCTTTTAAATTCAAACGGAAGTTGATTTAGGATCAATGGTATACGCGGCAAGAACACTGTTTCTCCTCTGGCAGAAGCAGTAAATATTTATGCCTCAATAGCATTGCAGCGGAGAGCTGTTACTTGTAGTCTAGTTCCACAGCACAATTTTGGAGGCATTATCTCTCTTTCTCTTTATAGTCTTTCCCTCATGTCTGAGGATCGTGGTCAGCTTCGGGTTTGCTTCTAGAGCGGATGATCTGCCTCCACCGGTTTCTGTCCAACGACCCTTACGACCGTGTAAAACTTGGAGGACAATGAGCCTTTTACTTGATCGGACCATCTAGTTGGTGAATGACACGGAAGGAAAACGACTACGTAGTCGTTTTCCTTCCGTGTTCCCAACTATGATCAGTTTTTCCAAACTTTCATTGCCTGCGCACCATGTGGCCGAAATACCAAAGCATACGTTGGTGGCATATGGTGGACAATCGGGTTTTAATTTGGAGCTGCGATAGGATTGATGCATTGTTGCGTTTAGCGGTCCAAGGTATTTTCAACATCCGTCTCCAGCACCACATCTCGAATCCATCAATCCTTTTTCTTTCTCGGGCCAGTATAGTCCACGCTTCCACTCCATACATGAAAATGAGGAACACCAATGCTCGTATTAATCGGATCTTTGTTTTAATACCGATTCCTCTCTTTTTCCTGATGTTGTTTAGGCGAGTCATTGCATCCTTTGCCATTTCAGTACGCCAATACCAAACGCCGAAATAATACATTTTGTTATTTTCGCCCCGAAAATAAAGAACTTCATATACTAAATCTAATCCCCCTTTTCACTCCTTAAAGGTTCAAATTCTAATAACACCGATATTCGTTGCGTTAATTTATAACCATAAGCTTAAATAATAAATTTAGTGTACTTCCATACACAAATTTATCCCCCTTTTTACCCTTTCGGGATCGGAATTATCAAAAACGTTGAGGCACATATAAATTAATTATGAATCGTCAGCCTAAACACAAAATTTTAAGGTCCTAACTTCGAAACTGATGGACTTTCATATAAACTTGCATCCCCTATTTTACCCCCTTATGGATGAAATATCCAAAAATCCTTCCTTAGTGGTTGCCTACACCGTGTAATAATATATTAAGTATCGTTTACTTTGAAACTGAACGACTTACATATATCCCATACCTTTTCACCCTGTCGGGGGTGGAATTGTCAAAAAAGCTGAAACATGTATTAATTAATTTTCAATCGTCAGCCTAAATACTAAATTTGAAGATCCTAACTTCAAAACTGACGGATTTTCATACAAATTTTCATCCCCTATTTTACCCCCCTAGGAGTGGAATTTCCAAAAATCGTTTAAGTTTACTGTGGAATTGAAAGACTTGCATACCCAACTTCATCCCCTTCGGAGTTAGAATTATCACAAACGATGAGACAACTATACATTAATTTTCAATCGTAAGCCTAAACACAAAATTTTAAGATCCTATCTTCAAAACTGACGGACTTGCATACAAACTTTAATCCCGTTTATTACCCCCTTAGGGTTGGAATTTCCAAAAATCCTTCCGTAGTGGATGCCTACACTGTATAATAATAGATTTAGTGATGTTTACTGTGGAATTGAAGGACTTGCATACACAACTACATCCCCCGTTTCTTCCTTTTGGGGGTAGAATTATTAAAAACGCTGACACAACTATACATTAATTTTCAATCGTCAGCTTACTTCGTCCGCGTAGATTATTTCTTTTTTCTAGATATGAATCATTGTAACAATATATAGCTTTGTTCATGGCTATTGTCCGCCACTACGTGTGATATTGACAAAAGTTCAGGTAGATTAAGAGTTCATATGCGAGGATGCCACATAAAACTGAAACAGTTCTGCCGCAAATCAACTGTAACAAATTTCAGAGCTTTTCCCTGTGACGTGTGTGTGTGTGTGTTTAGTCCACGCTTCCACTCCATACATGAAAATGAGGAATACCAATGCTCGTATTAACCGGATCTTTGTTTTAATACCGATTCCTCTCTTTTTCCTGACGTTGTTTAGATGAGTCATTTCAATACGCCAATACCATAAGCCGAAATAATAAATTTTGAAATTTTCACCCCGAAAATAAAGAACTTCATATACTAAATTTAATCCCCCTTTTCACTCCTTAAGGGTTCAAATTCCAACAACACCGACATTCGTTGCGTTAGTTTATAACCATAAGCTTAAATAATAAATTTAGTGTACTTCCATACACAAATTCATCCCCCTTTTTACCCTTTCGGGATCGGAATTATCAAAAACGTTGAGGCACATATAAATAATTTTCAATCGTCAACCTAAACACAAAATTTGAAGGTCCTAACTTCGAAACTGATGGACTTTTATATAAACTTGCATCCCCTATTTTACCCCCTTAAGGATGGAATATCCAAAAATCCTTAGTGGTTGCCTACACTGTGTAATAATATATTAAGTGACGTTTACTTTGAAACTGAATGACTTACATACATCCCATACCTTTTCACCCTGTCGGGGGTGGAATTGTCAAAAAAGCTGAAACATGTATAAATTAATTTTCAATCGTTAGCCTAAATACAAAATTTGAAGATCCTAACTTCAAAACTGACGGACTTGCATACAAACTTTCATCCCTTATTTTACCCCCTTAGGGGTGGAATTTCCAAAAATCCTTCCTTAGTGGATGTCTACACCGTATAATAATACATTTAGTGAAGTTTACTTTGAAATTGAAGGACTTACATACCCAACTTCATCCCCCTTTTCCTCCCTTCGGTGGTGGAATTATCACAAACGCTGAGATAACTACATATTAATTTTCAATCGTCAGCCTAAACACAAAATTTGAAGATCCTAACTTCAAAACTGACGGACTTGCATACAAACTGTCATCCCCTATTTTACCCTCTTAGGGGTGGAATTTCCAAAAATCCTTCCTTAGTGGATACCTCCACTGTATAAGGTATCTTTGTGCAAAATTTCAAATCTCTAGGTCCAGCGGTTTGGGCTGTGGGCTGATATATCAACAATCAGTTTATCATTTTATATATTAAGATTGCAATCGGGGACAACCAATAACCTAAGTATGTATTTTGTAATATTTGTTTATCCCCGATGTTTTACGCAGTCGGGTTTTTTGTTTCTTTTAATAATTTAATTTATTTCAGACTTTTTAGTTTTATACAGATAGAGTTGTATGTATTAGTAAGTAAATGAGCGGTACGGTAAAGGAACGCTAACAACCACCCAGTATACAATAGTAGTCTTTGCAACCATCGCAAATCTGTGATTTACGTATGGTAACGGCTCAGTACCTACTGTTCTTGCATTAAACGTGGTTTTTTGTAGTTTACGTCAAAATGGTAGCATAAAAGTATTACAATATATACATATATGGAATGGTCTATTTACAAGCTTTCATTTGATACCCATATTGTTATAATAACGAAACTTTTATTTTTAATACCCCCCTTATTTTTTTATTCTTAGGCGCTATATAAAAATAATATACCCTATGACACTCCCCCAGTCAAGACGAATCTAACGACACCTCATATGCTTAAATCCATCAAGCCGTTTAGGCTGCAGAGCGGCACAAAGAATTAGATATACATACATACAGTATTACCCAACTTATATGGCGCGTCGTGAATCTTCGTTCGCACAGAAAAGAAATTACGGCCCCGAAGATTGACGAAAGAATGCTTAAAACTTACAATCAACCTTAGATCGCTACTATAAGGTTCATAATACACTGCAGCTGTTAGTTCCGTCTCACTCGCAAGTCACGCCCATCCGCACGGCGCGCGCTAACATGGCGGCAGCTGTCGGCCAATAGCGTTTCCCGCGCCTTGAAAATGTATCTTCTGCGCAGGTACATCGGTAAGCCATATTAATTGGGTACTACTGTACATACATTCGAAAAACATAACCCTCCTTCAGGGTCAGTCGGGTAAAAAGCGGACAGTCTGAAATAATTACAGTTGATAGAACTAGTACAGCTTTTTCGAACTCATCAAAATTCGTTTACAAACAAATGTCCGGTTTTTACAACAGTTATGGATAATAATTAATAGTACAAAAATATATAATTAATAGTAACTGAGTCTGACTCATACTTGGCCGGCCGGTTTTATTTATGGTTAGGTAAAGTTAATCCACAGCAACTCTACCATACAATATACAATTATCAAGATATTTTCCGTGTAGAACTCACATTAATTATATAAGACCGTGACGCCAAAAAGATTTGCACCCAAAGAATATTATGAATTCATTAAAATAAATTAATTGAGAACTCTTTTCTTTTTTAAAGCAAAATGTATCATAATTTAACGAAATAGGTAAAATCTTGAAAACTGAAATACAATCTAATGATAAAAAATATTTATTGAATACAATAAATATTTTTTCTTAAAACTAGAAACTATTAAGTACCATTATCATTATTTCGATACTAAAACAATGAATTTAGGAATAAGCATTTCATAGGTTTTTAAGGCAACTACTGCCCTCTAGGCTGCAAGTTTGGCGACTAACGATTAACAATGGAAAAATATATATGTAGGTACGGATAATCGATGTACCTATTAAATTAAATGTTTAATTATGACTAAATAAAAAATTCGAATCGATTATTTCTTAAGGTTATAAAAATAATAGCATAGAGACATTATTTAGTCATATTTTTCGATTGATAATAAATAAATAAAGTGGCAACTCCATTCTCAAGTTCTCAATCCAATAAAAAAGAAAACAAAATGAAGATTATTTCGATCACATTAACTGGTGGAGGGTGATGAACAGGCACATGAAGTACCAGGCTTACAGAAAACGGTAGAGTCAATCGGCAAAAAATATGAGGCTTATCGGCCACAGATTATTAATTTAGAAATTGATTTGACAATATTTTGGTTTAGAATTCTATTATGTTGTTAATATTTCATGTGCAATTTATTACAATATCAATAAAGATAGTATTCATTTGTATAGTTTTATCTCAGAGTATATAAATACTACGTACAAGTTTTATTATAATAAGCTGCACTTTGTAAAACAAGTATTGCCATCTATCTACGTATTTTGGTTCTATCTTCAGCTTCAATAACAATACATTTAGTACAATAAATCACCAATAGGTGGCATTACTAGTACCTACATGAAATTGAATTGCAAGAATGTTTTTTTATTTATCTATAATTCAACATACTATAGTAGATTTCAAATAATATGAGTTCGGTGACACATGGTATTTTATTAGATTTCTCAATGGTTAATGTTCATTTCGATATAATAAAGGAATACTATGATAGATCGAGGTTTCATGAAATATTGTGAGTACTATTTCAGAGTAATCAAATGGAATTTCACTAGATATTGGTAAAAAACCCTTGACCTTGACGACTCATCCTATGTGAAATAGAGTATAATATGGTTAATATATGTAATATGGAGAAAGGATTAGGTTATGGCTAATACTCCCGTAACATATTCAAAAAGAATAATTTCAAATCTACATGTAACTAACTTTCCACAGAGTCGAATGTGACTCTACCATTGATAATTGTAGAGTCAATTGTTAAAAGTCTTTATTGCTTTACCAAGGCCTCAACTGAATACATAGTTTCTGATTTCGATTAATCTTAGACACTGACTATCTAATCTCCTATCTATTCTAATATGTATTATAATGCGGAGAGATTGTATGTTTGAACGCGCTAATCTCAGCAACTACCAATCCGACAAAAAATCTTTTTGTGTTAGATTTCCTGTTTATTGAGATGGGCTTTATAATATTTTAAAGATGTGAAACCCGCAGGGCACAGCATGTACAATATTAATTTTAAATCATAAGCGAAATGGTGGACCAACAAAACTGCTGAAACACTATTTACCCACCAAAAACTCTTTGCTGAATGAAAGATTCAAGAACAACTGAAAGTCATATGTGTAAGGAAGCACGCACACGAGCAAAAAAAAATAAAAATTGTATGGTGTTCCCAATATAAAATGTACTTTATTTTTGTATTTCAGTATTGAACTCTGAATGTTCTATATTCGGCGAAATATAATCGCTCTTGGCGCGCTCTCGCAGGTACCTAAGTATACATTGGTAGGTTTTGTATCTTTAGTATATAAATACAACTTAAGAAACTCTTAACAAATGTCGTATTGATAAATTAATATGAAAAGCTGTCATTTTGAGTTGCGTAGGAGTCTCCTGAACGTTAAGTATGTCTTAACTAGTTGGTGAAAATAATCATAAGGGCATTTCCCAAGCAGTTATAAGTAACTAACCAAGGTAATTGTACAATTACAATGATCACATTATAATATTCTTTCATAATAAAATCGTTGACATGAAGTCACAAAATGAAAAAAGTAAAAAAAAAAATATCAGCTCTCCCAATATTAAAAGAGCATTGGCGTCGTTGTGCTAGTAGCTTTAACGGTGTCTGACACACAATAGCAGCTCTCAGCAGATATGCCAGTCATCTCATATGCTACGAAAGCATTATACAGTGTGTTTGGTCTCAACATAAGTATTTTTTTTAATAGCATAATAGCTTTAATAGCATAAGTAAATAATTTACAAAAAAATCTCTAATTTACTGATATAGAACATCCCACCAAAAATATATTCATGTAAAATGTTGCCAAGACGAGACCATATGGCTCGCACTGTCAAAAAGTTATCTGATCTCATGTAGAGCCAAGCCTCAACTCTATAAGCCTTCATAAAATCTACACACCGGCACCGTAGTCAAAATATTTGGTTTAGCCGTTTCGCTACCGTCATATGGGCGTAAGGTGAAAAATTTATTCACTGTTAATTACTTTTCTGTAATACAATAGTTCTTGTAGTGACAAAACGGCCAAGGCCACATATTTTGAAGACACCTTAAGAATTTTGATGATCATCAGAGTCAGTGACGAAATCGGGGTTTTTTTAGATATCAATAAAATCTAAAGTATAAACTATGTTATTAAAACTTAATACGTTTAATAACTTTAATATTGGCATCATATACCGAGAATTTTGTTTATCAGGTATAATCCAAACCCAAGTTATGATAGTTCAAAAAAACGATGAAGCGCTTCGAGAAAAGGTAGGTAGTGCCCTTGCGCTTCGCTTGGTTCGTCTTGGCGGGGGGGCACTTCCGAGGCCCCAGATGGGGCTCATTAATTGAAGATGGTTTTTTTAAAAAAAATTGTTCTATTACACGCCATTAAAATATCGCTAGTCCGAAACTCCGAGATCAAACACACTGTATATGGAAAATAGAAAGTCATGGAAAAAACGGTTTACTTTAATATTATTATATGGGCTTAATCGAATACAAGATGTAACATAATTATCTGGAGAGCTCATGCACTCCGTAGGCGCTCGCGTTTTGGAATGAGCTATCGTAGTTTTCTCAAGAGAGAACAGCTTTTTCAAGAAGGGTGTGCAGAGATTTTTGCAGAGTCGGTAACGCGCGAGGGTTCCCCCTGTTGGCTACACATCAGGCAGGTCATATGATTGTTTGGTAAATATAGAAAAATATACTACATAGAAAGGTCCGGAAGAAAAAGCTTCTTTGAGATGAGACCGCCCATTGTACAGTAATTAATATTGGGCATTTTTTCTGCTTTTTGGTGTATATATGGTAAATATTTATCTTTCTATCTATCTATAACATTACCAATCTATCGGTAAAAGTCTAGGCTTTGTGTATACCAAACCACTATAGCCTACTTACTGTAGTAAAAATAAAAAAATATAAGCAATATGTAACTGTTTTACTATCTCTATTTCACGGACTCTACTAACATTTCACAACAGAATTTACACCGTATTTCTAATACAATAAAATTAAAAATCAAAGGTTCATGATCGTGTTGCTTACAGATCCACATGCAAATGCAATGCAATCTTTATGATATTAGCAATATGGTGTAAAATCCACTATATGTATTTTCGTATCAACCACATAGCGCGAGTCTGTTTGATTAATGAATGTACCTATTTTTTTTTCCTTGAATTACACCTGCGTAGCTGTTTTTACATATGTTAGCTTTTTTTTATAATCGGTGCAATAATATGTATTTTATCGCAGTTATGTACAGTTTTAAAAGTAGAAAACTATTATTGGTAATTTGTTACAAGCTTCGAATTGTAACTTCTTGTAATTTGTACATTGTAACTTGGTAACTTCAGTAGCTTTGACCTTCATAGGTGCCCTATTAGGGCCTAAATTGAATAAATGGCTTCCTTACTTATAAGTGTTGTCAAGAATGCGCTGTTGTAGATTGCAATCGTACCAAATATTACAAGTAATAACTGCTTATAAAATGTTAATATAAAATATTATAGTGGCTATCCACCATAATGGTTTCATTAATGATTCCAAACTAACTAAATCTGCTTTCTACCATTTTCTAATTACAAGTTTAAGTAAAACAGCATGTTGTGTAAGATTAAAAGTTTCATACAGTAACTACAAAATCAATAACAAATATGAACACAAAATTCAAAATTCAAAATTCAAAATTCAAAATCATTTATTCAAATAGACCTTCGCAGGCACTTATGAAAAGTCTGACTCTAATACTCTAATACCGGTTCGGAAGGTTGCATTTGCTGAGAAGAGCCGGCAATAAACTCAGCAATTACTCTTTTCAAAACAAGCTTAGATTCATTACATAATATTTACATTCTAATCGCACTGACAACAATTGCGTGCCCCGGCGCGGCGGCAAAACTACAAAGTAGACAAACAATTTCAAAACGTTTCGATGAATGTTCCTTTTAGATAAGCTAAAATTATAGGTAAACTTTAAATATAAAAGTATAACAGCAGCAGGCGACACTGTCGCCGCGACACTTCTGGTTGCAATGTAATACCATGAAATACCTTCCGACCACAGACTACGGAGGTCTAATTCTCGCTAACAAAAAACTGTGTCTATGGAGTCGGCCACCTCTCACGCACACCTTAGTTGGCTATTCCGCGGGAAATTAGACTCTGTCGCCATTTACACATTTACACGCGCTCAACTAATGTGTGAACGTGTACGAAATAGAAACGAAAGAGAGAGAAGTAGTGTCGTGGCGACAGTGTCGCCTGCTGCTGCTGAACCAGCACCAAAAATACCATTCTTGGCTATTTTACGGCAGCCGCTACTTTTGTAATCGATTGTTAAACAAAACGTCGGCGTAGCAAGTAACATTTCACAAAGTAAATTACGTTGTTGTAACTAAAATATAATGACGACGATAGAAATTACGATAACCGCGGAAGACCATTAAAAATACATTAATGTTTCTACATACTTAGGTACTAAAAATGTTGACCCACACATCATTCATGTAACGTTTTATAGTTTTTTTTACTGATACTTATTATAAATACGAATGTTTTGTGTGTGTGTGTTTACATAGATAGATACATCGATATCGATGAGACTTACGATTAAGGAAAGATCAGTGTATTTTTGGGAATCCAGGAAAGGGCTTTATTGACAGAAAGGGAAATAAATTCTTATTCATATTAAATCAACCAGCTTCCGTCACGCGGTTTCAGTCGCGTTCCTGAGGGAAATATTATTTTACTGGAATAAAAAGCATCCTATGTGTCATTCAGAATATATTCTATCTGTATTCCTAATTTCAATGTAATACAAATTTATAGTTAACGCAAACGCATTAGTAAGCGTTTACTAACGTCAATTCTTTAGGTACACTCGGGGTACTGTAGTTTTTGCGTGAAAGAGTAACAAACATCCACATCTATACAAACTCACATTTCTATAATATAATAGAAGTAATCTAAGATTATAATAAAAGTATGATAAGCTAAGTCTGCAATACAATTGGATGTAGTTCCTGAAAAACGTTCCAAACCAAATGTTTGGGGTTTGAAACGTTTTTCGGAACTAAGTCCAATTATGAAAACAAAAAGCTTTATTTTACTGACCGCAAGCCTCTAGAGAATTGTATAGGAGTTCGTCTTGTAAGTTTGAGAACCACTGATAATAGTGTAAACGCGATAGTTAGCGTTCACTAACATCACTTATTTACACCACGGTAACTTACCTGTCTTTGAGGTGACAATATCCTAGAAGACAACCATTTAAAAATCTTGGGGGCACGAAAGTGCCACATATTTTGACTAAGATGTAGAGTTTGTGAAGTTAGGGCTAGTAGAGTATGTGCATGTAGAGTTATAAGCTTGGCTCTACATGAGATCTGATAACTTTTTGACAGTGCGAGCCATATGTCTTGGCAACATTTACATAAAAATGTTTTTGGTGGGATGCCTCTTTACACGATATCCTTACAAACTAAGGGCTCTGTGAACTGTAGACTAAACTATCTGTTTTTGTTTTTTGCGGTCCACAGGTTTGAAGCTCGCCGATTCATTTGTACTTTATCGTCAAAACTGATCGAGGCATTAGGAAACCACGGATACCTATTTCCGCCATCGCATTAGCTTGGCCATCCAAAGAGGAAACGCTGCCTGTCTGCTGGGAACCTTGCCGATGATCGACAGCAGCCGCAGCCTCGAGAATATTTTCTAAATAGGTATTTTGTATATTTATTGTAAATATCAGGTGATGTCAATTTATGATAATTTTAATATAACTATTGTTATGTTATAAAACGAAATATCTAGTCATAATATTAATAATGAATAGCAATGGAGGTCGACTATAAGCTAACTAAACTCCTTTGCAAAAAAAACGGGCACCTTACAGTCATTTGCTTTTCTATGGATAATATTAATATTTTTAGTATGTCATTAGCATAAATGACTATAAATTCTTTTTTTAAATAAAAATACTCGTAGTTTTAATTTCATTATACCCATAAAAATTTCCATTTTCTGTTTACATTGACTAAAAACCCGATTCCAGGATTTAAAGTGTTAAAAACTATATTCCCATTGATAATAAGAAATCAATGGGAATATAGTTTTTAACACTTTAAATCCTGGAATCGGGTTTTTAGTCAATGTAAACAGAAAATGGAAATTTTTATGGGTATAATGAAATTAAAACTACGAGTATTTTTATTTAAAAAAAGACATACTAAATAAAAATTAATAACGAGTATGACCTCCCCTTGCAGCGATTACGGCATGTAATCGTCTTGGCATGCTTTCCACCAGGCTTTTGATTGTGTTCTGTGGAATGTGTTCCCACTCAGCCAAGATCACACGTTTAAGCTCCCTGATGTTTTGTGGAAGTGGTTGGACAGATCGTACTCACCTTTTTAGGTGGTCCCAGACGTGCTCAAAGGAGTTAAGGTTGGGGCTCCACGCTGGCCAGTCCAAATGACGAATACCGACCTCTTGCATATAAGCATCTACGTCGCCAGAATGGTGGGCCCATGCATTATCGTCCATGTAAATGGCATCTTCACCAATTACAGTCAGTGCGGGTTGTGCATGTTGACAAAGGATTTCTGTTGTGTACCTTAAGGCATTGAATGAGCCATTTTCAATGAATACTATCTCGGTACGATAGCGGGAAGTTACTCCCGCCCAAAACATAACGGACCCTCCACCATAAGGGGTGATATCTTCAAAACACACGTCGGCATAGCGTTCCCCTGGTCTTCGTAACATTCGCCGACGTCGGTCCTCACCATTCAGACCAATTCGAGCCTCATCGGAGAAAAGTACGCTACTCCAGTTACCTAGTGTCCAAGATAGGCAATTTCTAGCGAACCTCAATCGAGCTATCCGGTGCTCACGGAGTAACTTGGGGGCCCGCGCTGGTCGTCAACTGCGTATATCAGCCGCTAAAAGCCTCCTCCTCACTTTCCATAGGCTAACTTGTGCTCCTCGTACCACTTCAAGGTTTCTTTTAGGTCTATGTAACTGCATTTGCGGTTCCTCAACGCCTGAGTCACGTCGTCACAAAAAGCGGTCATCCCGTGGTTATGTGGGAAGTTTTCTCCCAGAACCTTGCCTTCTCTGAACGGAACCCGTCTCTTGGTATCGAGTCCAGGTTCTTTGGACCGTTGAACGACTCACGTTTAACCGCTGTGAGACGTAACATTGGCTACACCCCTCTTCCAGCAGCGCTATAATTTTATTAGCTCTTATTGCTTTCTCTGCCATTACAATCGACACAAAGATATCTGTTTTAAGTCACTATAAGGCAGGATTATGCAACAAACATAAATTATTCTACTAAAAGTTAAAGTTGCCTGATAAACTTTTAACCGCGAACCCGCGAAAACTAATTAAAAAGTCACAAACTATTGCTTTGTTATCTAACTCTGCTTTTTTTCTCTCTCAGTCACAAACTGAAAAAGGGATCATTATTTTTAAAAATAATAGTTTCGAATTTGAAATTAACTTTTTATCATACCCAGACCCTTTATTAAGTGTCAGTAACATAGTTTGGCTATTAAAAACACTTTAGAACTAAATAATTACCAATAATGTAGAAAAATCCAAACCGCCCGTTTTTTTTGCAAAGGAGTGTATGTAATATTTTCCAAGGTTTTCAGGAAAAGGTGAAATCCAACTTTGGAGGAGTAATTTTTCAAGTAACTGAATAACTAATAATTATGCAGAACGATAAAAGCAGAAGGACGGCGTTATCTAGAATCTCTTCGCCTTATGATTTCAAAAGTTTTATGTAAGTACCTAAGTGAATAATTGAGGATTTCCATAGTTCGGAAGATGTGTACAAAATTGCAATAATTGTAGTTTTGTAAAAGTGTTAAGGGGCCGCTGCGCTTGTGCCGATGTTGACCAACCTTGGACATTTCACGCAGGCGCAGGCGCAGGTAGACCATAGGCTCGGAGGGAATATTGAATTTACGAAGCAAGAAGTACCAGGCTACAATAGATTATTAGGAGATTTGTTGGCCATTGAACCTGAACCTGTGCCTGAACTCAGACGCTGCGTGTTTGTTTATATTATAACTCGTAAGAGGAAGAAAACATAGAATACTTGACCTCACATTCGTATATTCTTATTTAGGAAGCGTAAGTAGCTAATTCAAATGTCCTTCTGAAATAAACCTTGTCTTCTTTTGCCTAAGTAGTTATCTACTATTTTTCTTAGTAAAGCGTAGTAATATCCTTGTTGATTCTGTACTCGTAGAAGCAGAGAAGCTCACTATTTACTACTAAACAATGTTCTGGGTTCAATTCAAAACAGATAGCGGGTAAAAACTTCCCATTTTACATACCTTCCATTTGGTTTCATTTTACTAGTTGGAACAAATATTAGAAAACGATGTTATCTCTCCAACGGTTATGTTAGCTTTGGTACAGGGGCGAAGCCGCGGGTTTGTACGGAGTGAATGCCTACGTTATTTAAGGATGGTTTGCTGTGCTGTGCTTGTATCTGAAAATCAATCAGTTTCTCCATCTATAATACATATATTAATAGACAGATCCCACCAAAAACAATTTCATGTAAAATGTTGCCAAGACGAGACCATGGCTTGCACTGTGAAAAAGTTATCAGATCATGTAGAGCCAAGCTAATCATTCTACACGCCCTAACTCTGCAAGCCCTATCTTCACAAACTCTACACACCGTAGTCAAAATATATGGCTTGGTCGTTTCGCTACTACAAGAACAGAAAAGTCATGAACAGTGAATCAATTTTTCACCTTACGTAACGGCGGCGAAATTAGTCTCTATATAAATGTTCAGACCTCTAGCATTAAAATTTGCGGAAGTCTCATACAAACTTCCATCCCCTAGTCCTAGTCTAAGGGTTGGGGGGTAAAAGTTACAAGATTTAGATTTTTTTTGTTGTGTGTGTACCAAACTAGCTTACATACCAAATTTCAGCTTTCTAGGACTTCAGGAAGTACCTTAGAATTCTGATGATCGCAGTCAGTGAGTGAGTGTGAGTCAGTAACAAAATTAAGGAACTTTGACTTACAATAATTCTTAAACTACTCGTTCAAATTGCTCTTTTGCTCGACTTGGCGTGCCCCCAGATATCCTAGGAGCTTTAATTAAAGCAACTATTAATTCATTTATAAAGCGGTAAAGTTTGTGTTTCGATTCTGAAAATTCTTTTACTAATAAGAAGCTACGCTGTAGGCTGTGTTTCATCCCGAGAACGCAGGTAAAGCCGCGGGGAACAGGCATACATGAGCAAGCATTAAAAAAAAAACATTTGACAAACAGTGACACAAAACGCATTTAGAATCTCTTTCAAACTTTGTCTGCCAATCGCTTCTCTTATATTCCGAAACCAAACACTTCAATGTCGACGACCGTTAGCCGCTGTTTATGGACTACATTCTGTATCTATTCGCATTACGGACGCACGCGCACCTCTATCGTACTGGCGCGGACGCATTGGTGTTACAGTATCGATCAATATAAAAACATTAATCCTGAATCTGTGAAGTGAAGAAGTGTTTAACAATGACGAAGTGATTTAAAAACAACAGTATATTTATAGGTAGGTACCAGGATTTCAGATTTGAAAGGAGATAACTAAGGGCTCACAAAGAGTGAAACTAAATGTGCCTTTGTTAATGTTTTCCACTACGTAGCGAACAATAATTCCTTCATAGGTAGGCTTTCGTGCGTAAAGTAATAAACATCAGAATATTAAATTTCATTGTCGAGGAAAATCCATTAAATTTGCTTTTAACATGATGTGCTACCTACCAAGAATCGATTTGTAATTTAAAATCAATCTGTACACCTAGGTTGTAAGTTGTAGTTAGTTGTTTTCAATTGATACTTGAATTCATAAATTAACGAAGTAATAAACATATTTTAAAAAGTAAACATTTAGTGCACTTTTAAACAAACATACAACCTCCTTATCACTGTTTAATCTGTACCAAGTTCAAAGTTTAGTAAATTACTGATAACACACACCAGCAAGCAAACACACTTATTGAGAATTCTAGGTCGGATAGAATTGTGATTTGCACAGGGGTTTATGTACCGTCACTACCTTCGTCGCTCGTATCAGCAGCCGTATCAAAGATACTGGGCTCCGAACTACAGGGGCCCCGAAAGTATGTAACCAAAAAAACGTACAAATATTTACCTCCATTTGGGCTTCGGAGAAAAAGATTTATTTATAGAGTCAGTTTACAAATAAAATCCAAAAACTGAATCGACGAAAAAATTACATTTATTATCGAGACTCGCGAGGTCTACAGCTCACAAAGAAGTAGAGATTACTAATAAATTGTAGTAGTGATGAACGAGCTAGTTCGCACCCATTTGTCTACCAGAATGTACTGAAACCAAAGAGGATATGATCATAGTACCTAATCTTTGCTGAAACTACTGAATCGTTTTAATGTCGAAGGACGACATATTTATATATCGATGTGAATGTTTGTGTGTATATATATGTGTAAAATAACAGTTGCTAATTTCTAATAGATATTGTAGCTATAGTTATATACTGAGTTACAAGAAATTTAATTACCTACAAGTCTTTGAACGACGCATAATGCATTTCTTGCTTGCTTTCTTGTTCATATAGGAAAGTGGTTTGTTTGGGTTGGGTGTTATGTTAGAAAATACAGTATGTTCCTACTGAATATGGATACGGATCCGCTCCTGACTTTGGCTATGATGAAAATCATCGTATGGAGACTTCTAAGGCCCGGTTTAAATAATTTACGGACCGGTATCGGTTAAGATTTATTAAAATTAAGACTCTTATATCTTTACTAATAATGAAGCAAAGACCTCAAAGCTTTGCATAGCAGACCCTCCCATATGGAAGTAGCTATCACAGGTAAAATTAGCTTACGAAATGATCTATATGCCCAGTTTGGCAATAAAAAACCTACCATTGGTAAGCAAAACGATTCGTTTTTGTTTATTGAAACCGGGCATAAGACATGAAATCCATGAACCGTCCGAGCGAGTCCGTGGCTGACTTGTACCTTGGTCCCTTCGTTACATGATGTTTGTGCTTGAAGAAGACTTATGACCTGTACATAAATGTTATCATACCAGGGTAGCATAAGCAAGAGGACAAAACATCGAACCCCGAATTATTAACAAAATAGAAGTCTGCGGTCTCAGATAAATTCTTTGCCTTTTCCTTAGAGTCGGCTTTGTCAAGCAAGTCTTTCGATTATTTTCAATTGTCTTCAAATATCTTCAAATAATTGGTGGATTTTACACTGAAAAAATGGACAACAAGTGACTAACAACCAATAACTTAAACAGAATGATTTGCGAACTAAAACTTACCAGTAACAAAACTAGTTTTTGTTCGTTACAAAATTATTTGATTAAATGTAACTAAAGTTACTTTCCCGACAACTAAAGTTAATTTCCCGACAACAAAACCTTCGATCTACAATAACTCTATATCGATGGTTAGCTTATAGCTTAAAAATAACTACCAACAACCAAATCAGAGCTTCTACTTCCAGTAAACTAGGGAATCAGAAAGTGCCGTTAGTTATCTACTCCAGTTTACAGCTAACTTCGCTCCCGGGCATAAATCATTAAAGACACTTTCTGTAATAACAACCTTATAAACTTGTACTTACGTTTTAATATCGGCTACTTGTCATACAGTGCCCAATACATGATGGCCCTAAAACCTGTAATGAACAATGACTTTCTCCGTAACCTTCAGTTGATGATTGATTATAAGTACCTACTTTCTCTTGGGATTTGGTCACAGTGTCCAAAGATGGTAAATACTTGAACATTGGTGTGAACTACCTGTGAAAACAGGGTTGTCAATAACTTCCTTTATATTTTAATTATGATACACTTTGAATGGTTATAGGATCGTGTTCCGAAGTAGTTGATATATATATTTGAATTAAAAGCCCCAATGAATATAAAACTCGCATGAATAACTGATCACCGGCGCGGCATCAGTTCCAAAAACCTTCTTCGAATGAGAGTAGGCTTAAACTCGTTATCTATACTTAATTAGTTTACAAACAAACAACAGATTTTCTTGACAGTGTCATCAAAAATAAATAGTGAGGTGTCTTACCTGTCTAATGGCAGCAGGTACTGAAATCGCGAGCCCATACTAGCGTTCAACTGTTTTTATTCGATTGCCTCTTGCTTAACTCCTGTTGACCTCCAATAGAAAAAAATATAAAGTTATTTTTTTTTTAAACCAAAACTGATTTCTAGACTATGGCCTTACATACATACAATCTTCTTTGTTCTAGGCTAATGTTTCCGTGATGATAGCTAAAACAGAGATTGAAAGTCCTCATAATAACTTTTGCATAAGGGAACCACAAACCAAAACTTCATCTGTGTATATATATTTTTGTTTTTGTTATTTTTTTCAAAAAGCGCTGAATCAATTTCGATAAAGTCCCTCTGAAGTAATTCGGTAGGTCATATAAGAATATAATCATCAAAATCAATTCATATTTGCAGGAGTAAGATACAGTCGAATTTTGAACCACATCCATTTAGATTTTTTGAAGTCGGTTAAAAAGTATACGGCAATTTAAAATTGATGCTCAAAAATAAATAGATTCTTCAGTATTTAGTCATAATTTAATTTTCAACTAATTTATCATTCGTTTTCTGCTTACTGCCAACCCTGCTTAAAACAATAATGCAATTCTGCAGTGAGAGAATACAGTAAATATTGTATTCTGCAAACTTTTACCTGATAATTTTATTCACTGCTTCACAGACATATTTCTGGTTGTTTCTTTGCTTTATGATCTTTGATATTATCTTTGAGGAAATCTAAGACTATTACCAACATGATAATAGGATTCTAAAGAGTCTTATATTTTATTATAATACTAAGGTAGAGTAAGCAAGCATACGGCCCGCCTGATGGTAAGCGTTTTTTTTTTTTTTTGTACAACTCAGTCGGTAAACAAGCATACGGCCCGCCTGATGGTAAGCGGTTACCGTAGCCATATGGACGCTTGCAACACAAAAACCATCGCTCACGCGTTACCGACCTTTCCCCCCTCCCCTATGAGCTCTGGCGACCTTACTCACGCGCAGGAACACAACTTTACACTACATAAAGTTATTTGGCTGCGGTATTCTGTAAGGTGGAGGTTACTGTAGTCTTTAAACGCTTGCAGCAAGTATAGATTCAATTTTATCTGCTTTTCTGTCAAATGTCTTATAATAGGTACATTCTGTCACAAAACATGAGTTGAACCTAAATAAAGCTTGGTTGTAGGGCCTTCCTATCAATTTTATCATTTTTATCAACACAGTTCACAATCAATATGTGAAACAAAGTGTCGTATAATTAAATGATCCTTTGAAAGCTGAGATTATGCCCTATGATAAAAATAAAATTAAATTGTCAAATTATTAAAAGAAACAAAAAACCAAACTGCGTAAAACAAAAATTAACTGAAAAGAGAAAAACAAGCTCTTTTGAATATAACTTGAATGCTATAAGGTATTGCAGTCATATCTTAGGCATATCTTAGAGCTCAAGGCTAACCGTACGCAACGCAATCATTTTCAAACATAAAACTAATGACCCTTGTACTTAATCCGACGCAATTTTTAACTCAACCGGAACGCAATGGTAGCCACCGGCAGCCGATAATTGACCGTCTCGTATTTTATGTTCCGTTTTTCGATAATTGAAGACCTGGTAGAAACCAGAAGCTAACAACACCAACTTTATAACATTACCAATGTAAAAAAAGACTTAATAAATAAGACTTTAAAGACTTATATTATTGTATGTACCTATGTATTTTTATTTACCTATTTTTGTTATAAAAGTATACACCACCGTCTAATAACGTTTCTAAATTCCTCTCCATCCTAAGGTTGTCTGGAAGAGATCGCTTTTTAGCGATAAGACCGCCTATTGTACTTACAGTAATTTCCTTAATTGTAAGCATTTATTTTTATACTCTGTTTAAATACTTTTGTACAATAAAGAGTTATCTATCTATCTATCTATCTATCTACCTACTCAATAATTAAACATTTCAATTGTAAAAAATTCATGTTTTATTTACCAGGATAACATAAAAATGATGTCGTTTGAAGAGATAGCATTCAAAGCGGAGATGGATCGCCACAACGATCCCGAGTCCGAAGAAGAAGCTTTCATACTATGCGGAGAAGATCCCGCTACAAGAAAAAGGAACATAGATGAATTACGAAATATGATTTACGGTAAGGAATGCATGATGTCCTATTACTTACCTTCAGCATTTAATGTTAGTTTAGTTAATACCAGTTCCTGAAATTATAGGATGTCGCACCCAACTGATAAATGTCTATAATATGCGAAACTATTACTAAGTATTTAGTATTTTTGGTAAAGTTTTTCATAGCTGTAAGTTTCACGACTCCACCTGCCGGGTGTGTTGAAAAATTTGTGTAGTATTTAAAAGGCGATGCGTACTGTATCTCCTTGTATGTACAAAAAATATTATTGACCATAGCGCAGTGCGATATTTCGTATTGCTCGTTTCTAAGTGTGAATGTAAATCGACCTTGATAACCTATTTAGACAACAAATAAATCTCTGCAATAGTTACCAAATCATTTTTAGACTGCCCATTTCAGCGATATATTTGTAATAAGTCAGTGGTTCGATTCTCGTAACAAAACATCAACGGTATCGTAGCGACATCAATTTTTTTACTATTATAATGTCAAATGACCGATTGAAAAACGATTTTATAGACAAATTATTGATTTCCTACACTTTTGAATATTTTTTATAATATAGAATATTTCACTAAACAAAATTTAAATAGTTGATGTCGCTATGACACCGTTGAAGTTTTATTACACACACACAGATTGTTGCAAGAATAATATAAAGATTTCTAAAAACTTTATAGATCTGCGGATCAGCGGAGTCTTATGAATAGGGTCCCGTTTGGCACCTTTGGGTACGGAACCCTAAAAAAGATAAATCTAATAATATATATAAAATGCTTTTGTGGGTACGTAAATACGCAGTTTTCTCAATCATCACCAAACCCAATCAACTTCCCGTTGGGGTGGTAAATACCCCTTGGTCTCCAGGTGGTAGTAAGGGAGTTTGGTCGCGGTGAGTGGAAGGGGGTGGTTGTGGGTGGCGAAAATGTTAAAACATATATTGCTGTCCTTTTCTAACGCATGAGGACTTCTGAAAAGATCTCAAAATTTCTGGAATGGAAAGTTCCAAAATGTGTAAAACGGTTATAATCGATCTGGAGTGTTCTAGAAAGTTCAACAAATATCTGGAATGATCTAGAAAATTCTAGAGTGAATGCAAACTATTATAATCGATATAGAATGTTTGAGAAAGTTTTACAAATTTCTGGCTTCATCTAGAAAGTTCCAAAATGTCCCAAAACTGTTATTATCGAGTTAGAATGTTCGAGAACGTTCTAGAAATTTTCCGAATTATCTGGGAAGTTCAGAAATGATTGCAATTTATTATGATCGATAATTTTTGGTTTGGTCTAGAAAGTTCCAAAATGTGTACGAGTGTTATTATTGATCTATAAAAACCAAATCGAAGTGATGTACATCTAAATATTCTAGAGTGATCTGGTACTGGAAATTTCGGTATATAAATCGAAATTCTGTGACTTTTCGTCAGTTCAATTCTGATTGCAGTCGAGTAAAAAAAGAACAAACTATTTGAATGCTCTGGAAAGTCTCTCAATATCGAAAATAGAAATCTATAATATGTTAAAAAATGTATCCTTATATATTTTTTATACCATTAAACATGCGATGTATTTTAACCCGAGCAACGCCGGGTTTCGCTGCTAGTTGTAATATAAAAAAGTATTATTTTTTTTGCCTTTGCAATTTCAGAAAAAAGTACTTACCAAAAAGTTTTCCAGCAATGATAGCTGGGATGTGATATTTACATGATGAATTGATTCGAAATGAATATATATATCTTTACGTTCAAATTTGCGGCATTTTTCTTTAGTACTTACATAGCTTTATTCTTTAATGATTTATTTCCAGATAAGGGTGAATGTACACCCTACAGGATGGACGACGCATATCTGCTGCGGTTCCTGAGAGCGAGGCGGTCTATACCAGCTAGAGCACATAGATTGGTTTGTACACAATTACTTTGGGCTACGTACCTAATCCTCACAATTTTTTTATTTTATTTGGCACTCAAAATAAAACACAATCACACAGAAATATAAAAGTCACTCATTTATTAAAAGGCCTTCATATGATCCTATGACTCTACCACTTTTCGATGTATTCCTAAAGAGCACTGAGATACGTAGAGGAACTGCAGCATATTTGAAATACTGCAGGTAACTTGGAATACTTCGATATAGAAATAGTTATAAATGGCATCTATATTTTTTTCCCGTAAACATAAAGTCATAGGACACACGAAGCTATTGAGTATCAAAAACAGGTCGCCATCTTGACATTCCGGTTAACAGCCACAAGGGAACGAAACGCTTGCTTGGAAAATAAAATCGGTAAGAATTCAATCATTGATAGTCATTTATTGTAATACTTTAAATTTTCATCTTAGTTATTTAAACGGTTAAGTAAACTTGTTAGTTTATGATAGTACTATAATTATGTAAGGGATTCGCAAAATTTCTAGTGTCGCTTTACCAGCCTTCCTATCTTCTGTCCACAGTTCAGCAAATCTCATAAGTAAAATTTTAAGGGCATCCCCTTCAAACTTTGAGATTGCTGGCTTGGAAGAAGCTAGAAACGCTTTCTTAATTGCATGCCCAGGTCAAAATTTTCCAGTTTCTCCAAATTCACAGAGGAGCTGGGACGACATAAACTGCAAATTAACCTATGACAATCTTTTGTGCTGTAGTACTGGTTCGGCGCGTGCTAGGCTTTTGGCCGTGGGTGCGCGTGAGGCCGGCTACTGGCTTCACGCGTACCCTTCGTCAAATACAGGAACATTTCTTGAGCCTGACACGCTCCGAATCGCAACCTGTCTACGGCTTGGGGTTCCGGTCTGCGCTCCTCATACATGTCCCTGTGGCAGTGATGTCGACAAGCTAGGACATCACGGACTGTCATGCCAAAAAAGTGCAGGCCGCTTCTCGAGACATGCCGCACTTAACGATATCATACGCCGGTCCCTTGCCACCGTCAACGTGCCAAGTCTACTTAAGCCGACTGGTATTGCAAGAGACGATGGTAAGAGACCGGACGGTATGAGTTTGATTCCATGGAAGATGGGCCGGGTGCTGGTATGGGATGCAACCTGTTCAGACACGCTGGCCCCTTCCCATCTACATGGAACCAACAACAGAGCTGGTGCGGCGTGTGAAGCGGCGGAAAAAGGTAAAGCATGTAAATACAGGGGTCTAGGCTCCGAATATGATTTTGTCCCATTCGGTGTCGAGACCCTTGGTCCGTGGGGTCCTAGCGCTATAAGGCTTTTTAAGGAAATAGCAAAAAGGTTAGTCGACATCACAGGAGACCGAAGAGCTGGCAGCTACCTCGGACAAAGAATTAGTCTAGCTATTCAAAGGGGGAACGCTGCCAGTATCTTCGGAACCTTGCCTACAGGGACTCCTTTTAGTAATATATTTTAGTCATTATATTATATTTTTTAAGGTTTTTAGTTTTAGGTTCATTGTTCTTGTAAATATTTAGGTCTATTTATATTTAATATTAACATATATATCTAAATTTAATAAGTAAATAAATAATTGTCAAATAATGTGAAAAAAAAAAAAAAAAAAAATTATGTAAAAATATCGAGAAATAAAAATGTGATATGGAATTTTAGGTTAAGATAGTATGTTGCTAATTTGGAATACGAGGATAAAAGGGGTGAAGAATGGGTACAGTGCTTAATGTGCGAATTGTGGGTTCACGGTACTTGTAGTGGTTATGAATCCGGTGTGTATATTTGTGATTACTGCAAGATTAGTAAACAATAAAATCAAACTAAAGACTTATCTGTGATTATTGTGACCAATTACTTAATTATATGTTATTTTACGTTATTTTGTTTAAAAAAGACAAATTGTTACAAAGATAAGAAATCTATTAGTTTCTAAGGAAAAATATAATTTGGAATACTATATTCCAAATTACCTGCACACTAAGTAAAATCTCTATTTTAGAGATTTTTACTTTGATGGCCATTTTAATAAGGTTTCTGATGTTAGTTATCTTTGAGTGTTGTTATTATTAAAGTTCAATAGTTTTTCAATCATTTAATGTATTTTTTACTGAGCCATCCCGTTCCTCTTTAAATTTATCCTTAAAAAACAAACTAGTATTCCAATATATTATAACTTATCATTCTTAAAAAAGATAATAATTATAGTTAATTGTTATCAAAATTGATCGAGGCCTCCGAAGACAAGCGGAGTTTTTCCGCCAACGCATCAGCTTGGCTATCCAAAGAGGAACGCTGCCAGCCTTCTGGGAACCTTGCCGTTAATCGGCAGCAGCGATAGACTTTTGGAAATCTATCTAGATTGTAATTTGTTGTACCTAAATAAAGAGTCTATATAGTAATTAATAAAACTAAATCAAACCTATATTTAGAGTAAATTAACAAACTAAAGAAAACATAACAAACGTAAAAAAATACATTCAACAAAATTAATGCATCAATAGGTATTATTCTTAAAAATCCTTTTGTATCATATTTGCATTTTAGGTATATAGAATTAACAAGAAAACTTAATAAATAGCCCCAAAATCGTCATAACTAATTAACGAACACAAGATAGAATTGTAAAATAAGTTTTTTATTTTTAATAACTTTATAGTACTTAACAATTGACACAGCCATATAACTGACGCACATTCAAAGCATGAAAAATAACACCTTTTTATTTAAAGTACCTGTCAAGCATGTTTTCAAACGTTTCCGGGTTTTTGTTAACTTATTAATTTGTGGCGTAGGCGCCTATAAATAAAAATAAAAATTGCAAAAGCAAAAGTAAGTCATAATGGACAAGGAACAAGGAGGAGGTCAATGTTTGAAAACAATGAAGGACAAAATAAAAATCCCCTCCCTCCCCTTTTTTTACCACTAAGGTGGCAAACAAACATACGGCCTACCTGATGGTAAGCGATTACCGTAGCCTAAGGACGCTTGCAATATGGGGATAACTCGCGCGTTTCCGACCCTGCAGAAATGTTATGCCTCTTTCTTTATTCAGACAAAGTTATTAATTACTATCAAAATTTATTTCTAACTTTATTTATGTTATTATAATCTACACTAGAAAGTTTGTAAGTTTGGATGTAGGAACGAATCTCCGGACTACTGATACAATTCCGAAAATACTTTCAAACATTTTCCGCGAAGGTTAAATCGAATCTTATAAAACCCAGGTTTTAAGATACCCACCTTTTTTTGTTTTGTGATATTAGAATGTGACGGATATATTTCAAACATGGGTTTTACTAAACTTGAAAAACCTTCTTTTATAATAAAGGGGATTATGTTGAAATCAGTGAAAAATTTTAATGTAATCAACAGTATACTTGATGGTTCTTTACAAGGACATCATAATCTCCAAAAAGTTTTTAAATCTTATTAGTGACCGAATTCTCATTTCATTGTCTTTAATTTATTTATTGTTGTTATTTCCAGTTAGTACGATACAACAACTTTAGAAATCAAAATCCACACCTTTGGCAAGACGTGGACTGGTTCGGTCTCACAAAACTCGGTTCTATCTTCGAAGGAGTACTCTACGACAGGCCTGACGTTGGCAGACTCATTATTTGTAGGCTAGGTGAGTAATGTTCTCTAGAATTATGTTGCCCTGGTATACATTTTTAAACTAATGGAAGTGTGTTGAACTTTGTTCGTTCCAGGACAATGGAACCCAGATGAGATTCCAGTAGAAGACCTTATTCGAGGATGCCTTCTACTCTTGGAGATTGGCATCATGCAGCCAAAGCTTCAAATCTTAGGTGGTACAGCGTTGGTGGACTGCGAAGGTCTCAGCATGAAACAAATAAGACAATTCTCACCTGCTATAGCTCTGCAAGTGATGAATGTTATGGGGGTAATTATTTATTGCATTTTTATCTGTTGTAGGGTTCCGTACCACAAAAGGAAAATACAAAACCCTTATAGGATCGCTTTCTTGTCCGTCCATGATTCTATCTGCTAAGGCCCTTTTTTAACTGACATAAAAAGGAGGAGGTTCTCAATTCTCATATCGTCTGTATAAATAACGGAATTCTTAGGGAGCAAGTCCTACTCGCACTTGCCCAAAGTTTTATTTATACTGTCGCAACCTTAGAACCTGCTAGTATTTAATTTTAAGATTTAAATTTGAATTCGTGTTTACTTTCTTTCACACATTCCTCAATAAAACCGAAGCTTTCACGAAACCTTAAGTTTTAATTATACAATTTTATTATGGACAAAATATATTTATATGCTGATATTAATCGTTAACGTGGAATCGGCGTAATGTCAGGCATCTCTCACTCCATGTACTTGCGCGCGATAATTGCCTACCGGCCGCCGGACCGTAACTGGTCCATTTCTCAGTTGACTGTCGACAGCCGCGTGGCGAGTTCGTACGCATATATTTCGCTTGAAATGTTCGTTGTTCTTTCTATGAAAGGTTTAAAGTACCTTTAGATTCCTTTTATAATTATGTAAATGATCTAGAGGCCACATTTATTGTAAACTTTGAACAAAATATGAGTCAGAAGCCCGGTTGCAGGATATTTGAAATATAAAAAAATATAATTATATACCATTTAATTCTCCTTGTACTTGTTTCTTTTTTAAAACTTTTTGTTCGATTCCGAATATTCTCCACAATAAAGTTCAACAATTGTGAATGTCGACAAGCTACAAATTTATTAATCTACATATACTCTATTAATATAATAAAGCGGAAGACTTGTTTGTTTAAACACGCTAATCTCTGGAACTACCAGTCGGATTCGAAAAATCTATCATTGATATATTTTATTTCCGGGATCACGGGTGAAACCGCGGGGGAGTCATTATCTATATATTTAAATTATAAAAATCTCGTGTCACGGTGTTTTGTGGTCGCACTCCTTCGAAACGGCTCGATTGATTTTTATGATTAGTATATTTCATACCACTACGGGTAGGGTAGGGTATAACAGGTAGGGTAGGACCTACCCAACCCTACCCTACCTGTTATACCCTAGTTTAGGGTACGACACCACGCAAATGAAGTCGCGCCGATATGGCAGAAAACGTTTGCCGGGTCAGCGGGTCAGCTATATAAAAATAACACACTTTTAAGAACTTTTCTTATATTTAACAACTGAACATGCTGAAACATTAAAAAGCATTTTATTTTTTGTTTCATCAAGTGTAAGTAGTACCTACTGAGATCTTTATCGACAGAGGCATCCCTGGCAATCCACGCTAAGCACGCAGCGGCGACTGCGGCGAGTAGTTACAAAGCAAAAGTAAATTTACGGTCGTAAGCTTGGGTTCCTTTTCGTTCGCAGCGTTTATCGACTCAAAAGAGTAGGCTATTATAGCAGTAGGTATTGTCAATTTTATATGGAGTGATTTATCTGTTACGTAGTAACTATTTAGTAATCTAGTAACTATTTAGTAATCTGTGGTAATGTACCGACCATAAGAAACTAAATAGGTACTGACTTACCTACAAACTATACTATAATATGATATGCGATCAAGGAATGTCCATGACCTCAAGTAGAAAAAATAACCAGAATGCGAGTTTTTTTTTGCATTACGTGTTGTTTTACCGTCGTCGTACTGAGAGGAGTCATTTATAACCGTCCTTGTTTTTTTCAATGTCGTCACACGGCTTATGTGTTTTGCCAATGTCCAATTATGTTATAAGTTCTAGTCACAATACTACTCTATCACTTTTGTCATAGTCCTCAGTCAGTCTGGGTGAGTTTTGTAACTTTAGACACCTGAGGCCTTAGCACGAAAATCTATCGCAATCGTAACGTATTCGTATCGAGTTAACTCAAAGTATGGGAATTTGAAAAACGAATGATGACAAACGTTCAAATCGGTAGCACGAACACCTACGTTTTTCTCAAGTCACGCTACGTAAACGTGGTTTGGTATATATATTGAAATTGGAACTTATTACACGTATAGTATCGTCTACTCGCAAGCCAGCTAACGTACGTAAACCTTCTCACCGTATTTTCTTCAGTGAGAGCTCACGTAACGTGGTATTTGGATTTTTTTCTAATATGTTGTTGTTTTAAGCATGAAGATTTTTTGTTTTTGTTTCTTTATTTATAATCTCTTAACTAAACATGGTTAATCATTAATGTTTTTTGGTATTTAAGTTATTCAAAACTAACATATTCAATTGGGGTGCCTCATGTTTTGTTTGACTAAGTACTATCCGAAAATGTATAATTTCCTTGCCGAGAATCGAACCCATTGATTCCAAAAAAACACAACCTGTATTATCATCGCCATCCATAGTGTCCCTTAAAAGTATCAAATTCTGGGAAGTAATGTTAAATGGTAAACGAAAGAGAAGGTCAAATATTTAAGAAAACCCATTTTATTTTGTTTACATTTGTTAAACTTTGATATGCAAATTATTCGAAATTACCTATACCAATTGTTTACAATATTAAACTACCAGACTTGACGTGTCAAGAATTATACATTCTACATTCTCAAAAGTACGTGCCTATAAATATTGAAATTAATGACTAAAAGATCTTTCGAAAATATTCTAATCGGAATTAATAATCTTGTGTTGCAAAAACATAATTTAATTGATTTTGAAACACCTATATATACTTAATTATAATAAGCGTTTAAATGGAATGTCGATAGTTCAAGTTCAGCCACTCTTTAAATGAAACCCGTAAACTGTTAAAAAACAAATCTAGAATTGAAAATCGACGAATTTATTTCTATTGGTGTCACAAGACTCATCCTCTTGTAGTATTGTTCTAAATTCAACCTTAATATTCATGACTCTTTGCTGAAATAAAAAAAAATTACCTACACGCGGTTTTTTGGTTTGACAGTTTACGAATGGTGTTCGTTCAAAAATATTTTCATATAAGAAAATGTTCACGTGGGAATCATGATAATAATATAAGATAAGCCGATTTTTTTATTTAGTTTATGTTATTAGAAATTACTATTGTGTACCAATAAAATCAAAAATATATTATTCAAATTTCTGGACGAATTTAACGTAGCTCGCAAGCTGGGTTTCGAGTAGACGATAGAACTTCTGTCAAAAGTGACATCTACTCGATACGATGACGCTACGAAGGCGATACGAAAGTGGTTCGTGCTAAGGCTACTGCTTTGGTATTCTGAAACGTTTTTGACAGCAACCGACGACAACGCATGACGTATTCCGTTGTGACGGTTAGTCCGGGAGGTAGCGTTGCAAAATCAAAGGTATAAGTTGATCTTATATGACTAATAAGTGAACCGACCGTCTGCTCAAGTAAGTGCTCAAGTCTACTACATCCGTCATCAGCCACTCCCAGTAAAAAAAAGACATACACCCAGTTTCTGAACTGAGAATTCTAACAATAATCAGTAGAGATTCGCTCAAATATTTGATAGATACTTAAGTTTTTTATGTTTCACAAAAGAGAATTAGATTTTCTCAAACCGCTTTTAGCTAAGTATTATCTCAAATAGTATTTAAGTATTCGAGAGCATTGCTTTTACGTTCCGATACATGTACAAAAACCGATATTTATCGGTATTTCTTTTTTTTACAATTCTATTAAGGTTTATTGAGAAATGTAAACGAAAATGTTTATTTTATTACATTACAAGAGAAACGTAACCATATTTGTGTGTTAAAAGGTGTGATTTAATTAATTTTATTTTGAATATAAATTTTTGCTGATAGTGTTCGTGAAGAACGGAACGTTAGTTACCTACGTTACGTCAAAAAGATAAACAATAACAATAAAAGATCCTTTGTTTTTCACGTTAAATTAACACTGAAACATGTGATTTAATTAAAATTATGTTATATTGATCATCTTAAAGTGAGATTAATAATGGAAAAATATCAGAAGAAGAGGTCTCCAAACTACACCATCGAGGAAAAACAAAACCTTCTTTCACTTGTTGCAAGGTAAATAATAACTTTCAATACCTATGTTTAACCATGTTTACGTTACGCCTCGTGGTTTTACACGTAATCTCCTCTTTTACCACCTTATTGGTGGAATTTCCAAATATCCTTAGTGGATGCCTAATATTTCAAGTTTCGAACCGCAGTGGTTTAGGATGTGTTTTGATAGATGAGTCAATCAGGATGTCTTTTTATAATAAAGAGAGATAGATCTGCCATGAAACTGTATGTAGAATAATTACCTAATGTTTTTTTCTTCAGATACAAAGATGTAATGGCAAAGAACAGGGGCATACTACATTCAAAAAAAGAAAGTGTATGGATTGCTATTACTAAGCAATATAATAGACTGCACAACAGAGCCGAGAGATGAAGCTATGTTGAAATATTTTTATAATAGTATTAAGCATCAAGCTCGGAAAGTTTCTGCCAGTGAAAATGTAAGTACTTATCTGTTAATAATGTATAAGGTAGATCCAATCATGGCTTATAAGTAACATAACTTGATATGTTCTTGTATCTTTATTAGTATATTTACAACAAATTATGTACAATATATAAAAAACATCCTCGAGTCTGCCGCTGCTAATGATTAATAGCAAGGTTCCCAGCAGACTGGCAGCCTTTCCTTTTTGGATAGCCAAGCTAATGTGTTGGCAGAATAAGCCTGCATTGTGTTATGTACCTAAATGTTTATCTCATAAAATAATAGAAAATATTGTTTTCAGAAACAAAGATAGCAAGATGTTTCTAACAATTGTATCGAAACAGTCTGCAACATTCCTGCAGTTGATGAAAATGTAAGTTTCAAACACATTACCTTAAATAAAAAAATAAAAAACACATTACCTTACTAAACAGTAACTCCTCTCTATAAAGTACTCAATATTTAGTACGGAGGTACTGATGTTAGAAGTTTTCATAATATTAAAAGTATTGTTATTGTTTCAGAATGAAATTTATCACACCAATAATTCTGCAGCTGACTATTTTGGTAGGTATAATATTTATATTTTATAACCATAACATATCCTAACCTACAACTAAATGTAGTTGATATTTGTATTTTACAGGAGAAACTTGAAGAATATATTGTGGAAAAGCCTAATCTAGTACCTCAAAGGAAACCTAAAAATACTGTTCCTATATTAAGAATAAGACAGAAGGTCTAAAAGCAGAAACTATGAATAAATCTGCAGAATTATTAAAGAAAATTTATTTTAAGAAAAAAAATGTTTTGTAGTATACTATAAAAAAAAATGAAGTGCTAAAATTTTGAATTGAACAATAAAGAATGATCTTGAGCTGAAAAAGCAAGAATTAAAAATAAATATAATGATGTATCGTCACTAGACATTGTTTTATTTTTAGTTATAACGATCCTGAGTACAGTTTAAGAAGGCAAATTTGGATACTTAAACAATAATCACTTATCTCTGCGATGAGAGTGGTTTGAGCGCTGTCAAACGCGTTCAGAAACGCAAATTTTTCGTTAAGTATGAGTTATTGATCAAAATCTCAAATTTTAAGCATACTCAAGGATAAATACTCAATCTTTACTCAAACTTAATTCAGAAACGAAAAATTGTTTAAGTTATACTTAAGTAGAGTTTGAGACGCTTTCAACTTTGAATTCTCAATTCAGAAACCGGGTGATAGTACGCCGGCTCAAACTTATTTTATAAGTATTTGACATCATACTGAGCTGAAAAAAATCGTCTGCTGCATGGTGGAGGGGGGGGGGGGGGAACACGCGTCAGCTGCTCGCATGAATTTGTAAAAAAAAAGTTTTCCCCTTCCGTAACTTCCTATCCTAAACCCACCGCGGGTGCATTGCTGATGCGTGGTTCACTTATTAGTCATTCAAGATCTATTGAAAAAGATGACCATCGATCGGCGTATTAATACTACCTAAAATGCATCAGTACCTCCCGGACTATTGCATGTCGAAACAATTGAATACTTGAATTGGTCAAAAGAATTAAAATGGACTGGAAGGTGTATTGTAAACATCAACTGCGCTCTGCGGGTGGATTTCATTTATTTTAATGATCTGAGCCGTAATCCCAAGCCAAGCAAACTTATGATATGGAAACTAGATAAAGGCAAATTTTATTTCATATTTTAGTAAAACTTAATGTACCGAATATACCAATTTTAAAGGTTTAATATGAAGGCTATTCAGTAGTTTAACTTTATCTTAATATTTAGGACATAAATTTCACAAAAATAAACTAGATATAGCGCCCATATTTTGAAAATATTTAAATAATTAACTTTTTTCACAAATTATGTTTAATAACATACTCGTATGTAGGTACATACTACTAATTTGACGAGGTATTTTTTTATAAGGAATAATAAAAATAAGCCAGATATCAAAGACTTCTATATAGAATTTGTAAGAATTTTAGCATTTCTAGTAAATAAAAATGCATTAACTTTTATAGTGCTGGGCACAATTTAATCAATGTTTATTTCAACGAGAATATTAAAAAGAATTACTCGCCTAAAGTCTCAACTGTTGAGCTTGACGACGTTTTTCCAAGATATCTTTATTTATATATATATACTAGCAGCGAATCCCGGCGTTGCTCGGGTTAAAATACATCGCATGTTTAATGGTATAAAAAATATATAAGGATACATTTTTTAACATATTATCGATATTGAGAGACTTTCCAGAACATTCAAATAGTTTGTTCTTTTTTTACTCGACTGCAATCACAATTGAACTGACGAAAAGTCACTGAATTTCGATTTATTTACCGAAATTTCCAGTACCAGATCACTCTAGAATATTTAGATGTACATCACTTCGATTTGGTTTTTAAAGATCAATAATAACACTCGTACACATTTTGGAACTTTCCAGATCAATCCAAAAAAAATAGAACTTTCTAGAACATTTTAAATCGCTTATAATAAATTGAACTCATTTTAGAATTTTATAGATCATTCTAGAAATATTTAGAACTTTCTCGAACATTTTAAATGGTTTATAATAAATTGCACTCATTTTGGAACTTTCCAGATAACTCGGAAAATTTCTAGAACTTTCTCAATCATTCTAGATCGATCATAATAAACTGCACTCAATTTGGAACTTTCTAGAACATTCCAGATCAATTATAACGGTTTTACACATTTTGGAATTTTCTAGATTATTCTAGAAATTTCTAGAACTTTCTCGAACATTTCAAATCGCTTCTAATAAATTGTACTCATTTAAGAATTTTCTAGAACTTTGTCGAACATTCTAAATCGATCATAATCAATTGCACTCATTTTGGAACGTTCCAGATCATTCGGAAAATTTCTAGATCTTTTTCGATCATTCTAAATCGATCATAATCAATTGCACTCATTTTGGAACTTTCCAGATCATTCGAGAAATTTCTAGAACGTTCTCGAACATCCTAACTCGATAGTAACAGTTTTGGACATTTTGGAACTTTCTAGATGAAGCCAGAAAATTTATAGAACTTTCTCAAACATTCTATATCGATTATAATAGTTTGCATTCACTCTAGAATTTTCTAGATCATTCCAGATATTTGTTGAACTTTCTAGAAAATTCCAGATCGATTATAACCATTTTTCACATTTTGGAACTTTCTAGACCATTCCAGAAATTTCGAGATCTTTTCAGAAGTCCTCATGCGTTAGAAAAGGACAGCAATATATGTTTTAACATTTTCGCCTCCCACAACCACCCCCTTCCACCCACCGCGACCAAACTCCCTTACTACCACCTGGAGACCAAGGGGTATTTACCACCCCAGCGGGAAGTTGATTGGGGTTGGTGGTGATTGAGAAAACTGCGTATTTACGTACCCACAAAAGCATTTTATATATATTACTAGCAGCGAAACCCGGCGTTGCTCGGGTTAAAATACATCGCATGTTTGATGGTATAAAAAATATATAAGGATCACAGACTACGGAGCACATATTCTCGCTAACAAAAAACTGTGTCTATGGAGTCGGCCACCTCTCACGCACACCTTAGTTGGCTATTCCGCGGGAAATTAGACTCAGTCGCCGTTTACACAGAGTCGATCACTCGCGCTCAACTAATGTGTGAATGTGTGCGTGCCGGCTTGTACGTACAGCGTGTTGGCCGACTTGAGTGACACAGATTTTTGTTAGCGAAAATATATCCGACTTTTTTTTTATATCTGTGATAAGGATACATTTTTTAACATATTATAGATTTTTTCTATTTTCGATATTGAGAGACTTTCCAGAACATTCAAATAGTTTGTTCTTTTTTTACTCGACTGCAATCACAATTGAACTGACGAAAAGTCACTGAATTTCGATTTATATACCGAAATTTCCAGTACCAGATCACTCTAGAATATTTAGATGTACATCACTTCGATTTGGTTTTTATAGATCAATAATAACACTCGTACACATTTTGGAACTTTCCAGACCAATCCAAAAAATTTTAGAACTTTCTAGAACATTTTAAATCGCTTATAATAAATTGAATTCATGCTAGAATTTTCTACATCATTCCAGATATTTGTTGAACTTTCTAGAACACTCCAGACAAATTATAACCGTTTTACTCATTTTGGAACTTTCTAGATCATTCAAGAAATTTCTCGAACATTCTAAATCGATCATCATCAATTGCACTCATTTTGTAACTTTCCAGATCATTCGGAACATTTCTAGAACGTTTTTGAACATTCTGACTCGATAATAACAGTTTTGGACATTTTGGAACTTTCTTCTGACTCGATAATAACAGTTTTGGACATTTTGGAACTTTCTAGATGAAGCCAGATCAATTATAACCGTTTTACTCATTTTGGAACTTTCTAGATAATTCAAGAAATTTCTCGAACATTCTACATCGATCATAATCAATTGCACTCATTTTGGAACTTTCCAGATCATTCGGAAAATTTCTAGAACATTCTCGATCATTATAAATCGATCATAATAAATTGCACTCATTTTGGAACTTTCCGGATCATTCTGGAAATTTCTAGAACGTTCTCGAACATTCTAACTCGATAATAACAGTTTTGGACATTTTGGAACTTTCTAGATGAACTTTGTAGAAGAAATTTGTAGAACTTTCTCAATACATGCTATATCGATTATAATAGTTTGCATTCACTCTAGAATTTTCTAGATCATTCCAGATATTTGTGGAACTTTCTAGAACATTCCAGATCGATTATAACCGTTTTACACATTTTGGAACTTTCCATTCCAGAAATTTTGAGATCTTTTCAGAAGTCCTCGTACGTTAGAAAAGGACAGCAATATATTTTTTAACATTTTCGCCACCCACAACCACCCCCTTCCACCCACCGCGACTAAACTCCCTTACTACCACCTGGAGACCAAGGGGTATTTACCACCCCAACGGGAAGTTGATTGGGGTTGGTGGTGATTGAGAAAACTGCGTATTTACGTACCCACAAAAGCATTTTATATATATTATTAGATTAGATTTAAGGATGGCCATAATATGACTTATCCGAGCTGCAGACATCTGAAATATGTATACCAACTCTATAACCACTATAAAATTAGTATCATCATCATATTCTGTCACGAGATGTCCTCTGCTGAATATGGCCTTTGTTTCTCATTGATTTCGACAAAAAACAGTCTTGGATTTATAATAAATAATTTATAATAAAACATACTTACTTTAAATATCATAACTTTACACAGAAACTATCATAAATGAAAGTGATCCACAAAGTGACAGGTTTTTTTTATAATGGATACATAATACGACCTTAATAGGAGGTTCCTAAAATTAAACATTGATTAATTGACCAATTGAAAATGTAGCACCGCACTACGAATGTATAGAGAATAGACCGCGTCGACGGAATGACGTCATGCGTCGTCGTCGTCAGCTGTCAAAAAAAAAACAGAATTGCATTACTGAGTAACTCTGAACCCACCGCGACTTGGCTTAGTTAGTCCCCATCATGTACAGTAGGTATAGGATCTCTGCCTTTCACTGATCTCTAGCTATAAACTCTCACTTTTTCAGCAAGTAAGACTAGGCTTGCATAAACCACAAAAGCTTACTCCCACTGTATGATCTTATATTGTTTTCTTTCAGTTCACACTACCCATACACCAACGCGGCATCCATGTAATCAACTGCTCAAGAGTATTTGAGACCCTGTTCCGCCTGTTCAAACGTTTGGTGCCTACTGATGACCTGTGGAGAAGGGTGCACTTCCACGGCTATGACCTCAACTCTCTACACAGGTTCATAATTTTACAATGCCTCCATACTATTCATAAGCACTTTAGATCTGAAAACAAGTTAATCCCTTACAATGATCGGGGATTCAGATCCTAAATCTGGGGGCACGGGAGTGCCCCCCGCCAAGACAGCCAAGCGGAGCAAGGGCACTACCTACCTTTTCTCGAAGCGCTTCGTCGTTTTTTTGAAGCCTCATAACGGCTTGGCCGTTTCACAACTACAAGAACTATTGTATAACAAAAAAGTAATGAACAGTGAATACATTTTTCACCTTACTCTCATGTGACGGTAGCGAAACGGTCAAGCCCCATATTTTGACTACGGTGTTTTTGATGATCATCATTGAGTCAGTGACGAAATCGGGGTTTTTTTAGATATCAATAAAATCTAAAGTATAAGAGCTATGTTATTGGAACATAATATGTTTAATAAGTTCACTATTGACATCATATCCTGAGAATTTTGTTTATCTGGTATAATCCAAACCCAAGTTATGAGGGTTCAAAAAAACGACGAAGCGCTTCGAGAAAAGGTAGGTAGTGCCCTTTCGCTTCGCTTGGCTGTCTTGGCGGGGGTGCCCCCCGATAACAGATTGACTCGTTGATAACAAAAAGTTTTTTTACAAAAAAATTGTACACTAAAAAGTATGAAATAACGACGTAGAAACTTTAGACTGACTGACTGACTCTACTGAAGAGCACTCGTGTTCTATAGAAAATGTTTATTTATACGACAGAGTCGGTAAACATTATCACATCCGCCTGATGGTAAGCGGTTGCCGTACCCATATGGACGCTTGCAATACTCAGCATCACTCACGCGTTACCGACCCTTCCGCCCTCCCCAATGAGCTCTGGCGACCGGCACTCACGCGCAGGAACACAACTTTACACAACATAAAGTTATTTGGCTGCGGTATTCTGTAAGGTGGAGGTACTTCCACAGTCTAGCTGCTCTTTAAGCGAAGAAACGCTACGCTCTACCTTGTTATTGTTTTACTAATAATCCTGTATATTTTTAGTATAATATATTAATATTATATTTATCAGTATCAGTGTGCTGCAATGAATGCAGAATATGCTCGTTAGGGCAATAGGAAACGTTCCCTGGTTCATAAAAAATACTCAAAATACCTGCATTCAATTTTCATTTCATTTTAAATTTACCAAAAAATTACTTTTCATTTCAGATATATTGATCCAGAATGTCTTCCTAAACGTTACGGAGGGTGTCGAAATGAGACGAGTTTAGAAAAATGGCTGACGAAAATCAATCAATATAAAAACAAGGATTTCGATGAAGAAATGAGAAACTTAGGTTACTGCGTCGATTAGCTGTATTCGTAGTTCAGAACATTGGTGCTAATTTAAATATAACATAAGCATAGATTATTTATTTATGACATTATTATCTTTATAAAATAAACTAGCTAAGTGCGAGCCGATCTCTCGCTTGTAGGGTTCCGTACAAAAATAATAAAACGTACTCAATTTTCCTCACTGCCGCAAAGCAAAAAACGGCGCCTCATGAGCAAAAGCCATTTTACTCATCGTGCTATTGCTTAACTTACAGGGTATTACATTTTATATTTCTTTTATCATTTTGAGAACGATATGATAGCTGTTGAAGAGGTTGTATGGGTTTTTGCCTTTGCCTGTTTGTGTCAGAAGAAGGGACTAGTTAGGCTAGTCTATGAAAGAAATAATAGTGAAAAGATGCTGATTGTAAATTAATATATGAACGAAGATAAAAACATAAAGGTATCTGTAGTTGTGAAGAGTTAAAAGGCAAATAGAAGTATGAGTTTTAAGAGAGATCGGATGATACAGTATACAGTGGAATAAGTTTGAAATACTTATGAATTTCAAGAATATATATGACATGAAATATATCCTGGGCAATGTGCAAAGCCAAGGCGCCCCGGTGGCGGAATACGAGCGGAGAGTGAACTGAAGTGCGTTTGCTACATGAATAAATAACCAACACCTTTTAATGAGTTTTCATAGAATATAATATAGACACAGAAGGAACAATATATTGTCATACTAATTTTATTATTTGGCGGATAAGGTGCAGTGCAGACGGACTTTTTGTGCGAATGAGTCTGCGGGACACAAAAAAGTTCGTTACGGATTCTTCACAGATTTATAGCAAACAACGTACATCTTCGAGCATTCTGTCGGCGGAACTCTACGGACGTACACGCTATGGAAATGCAGAGATTGCGATGTATTATTATGTACTTGAAATACAAAAAAAGAAGAAGAAATTGAGAATTTTGGGTACATTATATTACTTCGCAGACTTTTTGCGCGTCGTGTGCGTTACTGCTTAGATATATAGGTTCTATTTTCACAGACTACAAAGTGCGGCATTGATAATGCACCTTATAGACAGTACTTTATGGCCCATTTGCGTCAACCTGGGTTAACATTCTAACCATTTAACCCGAAGTTACGTGACCTAAATGTTGTATCAAAATGACGTACCATTGGGTGACGTAACATGGGGTTAATGCCCGGTTTCAATAAACAAAAGAATCGTTTTGCTTACCAATGGTAGGTTATTTATTGCCAAACTGGGCATATAGATCATTTCGTAAGCTAATTTTACCAGTGATAGCTACTTCCATATGGGAGGGTCGTCTATGCAAAGCTTTGAGGTCTTTGCTTCATTATTAGTAAAGATATAAGAGTCTTAATTTTAATAAATCTTAACCGATACCAATCCGTAAATTATTGAAACCGGGCCTTAATGATTAAAATTTTAACCCAGGTTTTATATCGAACATTGAATACGGACGCATTGCCAAAACATGCGGGCTAATTGAGAAGCGCAGAGAGGGTTCCGCCCGTGTATGCTAACATATGGCAGTACTTACTTTCCCCCGCGGTTTCACCCATGTTCCCGGGATAAAAAGTAACCTATGTCTCTATACCATAGGCTATCTGCATGCTAAATTTCATTATGATCCGTTAAGTAGTTGAGGCGTGAAGGCGTAACAAACAAACAAACAAACTCACTTTCGCATTTATAATAGGATAGGATATAGTAATATATATATATATATATAATATAGTATCTATAGTATCTGTAGTATGGATATATACAGGGTGTTGTTTTGGTCGGCGACAAGCGACCCAGGAGCGGTAGTACAAAATACATAATCCCCAAAAATGGACTTAATTCCATTAAATACTGTTAATATGTTTGAGAAATAAATACCTTATTCAATTTGAAATAAAATTACCGCAAAGTATGGTTACTAGGCACGTGCACAGACTAGAGCTAGGCGCAAGCCGCCATCGCCCCACCCCTTTACTCCCTCGTACTCCCGTTGAATATTATGTCTACACTTCAGCTTATTACATGATTTTCAAAATTTAATTTTTTTAATTTTTATTATTAAAAAAAAATAAAGTATTTTTTTAATATTTTTTTTAGCACCAGTATCATTTGTATTATCGACCCTGATTCGCTCGTCGCTGACCAAAACAACGACCTGTATTATAGTATGGATGGATATGGATTGATGATAGCTAGAATTTATTATTGAAATACATATGTATGTGTAAATACAATATAGGTGGTGTTATATCTTTAGCGATCCCTTCACAACCTTTGGCACAGCCTTTGGATAGTATGACATACCTATCTCGAAATTGTGATAGCATTTGCCTACTAGAAAATGTTTGAATATGAATATGAATATGTTAGCTATATTTATACAAAAATAATTTTAAAGCAAGAAATGTTACGGTAATTCGGTATCGTAGTTTATTTTTGTACATATTTTATAATTTTTTGATAATATATACTTTCTACAAGTACCTATTACAGCTGTTTACTTTTTCTTTATAAAAATGTCAATACAGACGGGAACGTAAATAATAATGGGTCACGTAAAACGATGATACTTAGTTCCTAAAAAGTTTCTACACCACAATAATTTATTGTTTAAAATAATGAAATGCACAAATAAATATGAACAAATTATAAAAACCCGTAAAGTTAATCCCACCAAAAACATTTTTATGTAAAATGTTGCCGCCAAGACATATGTCTCGTACTATCAAAAAGTTATCAGATCTCATGTAGAGCCAAGCTTATAACTATACATGCACTTACTCTACAAGCCCTAACTTCACAAACTCTACACCTTAGTCAAAATTTGTGACTTGGCCGTTTCGCTACCGTCACATGGGAGTAAGGTGAAAAATGTATTCACTGTTCATTACTTTTTTGTTATTCAATAGTTCTTGTAGTATTGAAACGGCCAAGCCACATATTTTGACTAAGGTGTGTAGAGTTTGTGAAGTTAGGGCTTGTAGAGTGAGTGCATGTAGAGTTATAAGCTTGGCTTTACATGAGATCTGATAACTCTTTGATAGTAGGAGTCATATGTCTTGGCGGCAACATTTTACATAAAAAAGTTTTTGGTGGGATTTCACTTCTTTTTGTAAGTTGCTTATGTTTTTTTTTGTTTGAAATTTCCATGTTTTATAATTTTTTTGTTGTTTTTGTACTAATACAAGCTTACATACCAAATTTCAGCTTTCTAGGACTTCAGGAAGTACCCTATGAGTTTTGATGATCATCATTGAGTCAGTGACGAAATCGGAGTTTTTTTAGATATCAATAAAATCTAAAGTATAAGAGCTATGTTATTGGAACATAATATGTTTAATAAGTTCACTATTGACATCATATCCTGAGAATTTTGTTTATCTGGTATAATCCAAACCCAAGTTATGAGGGTTCAAAAAAACGACGAAGCGCTTCGAGAAAAGGTAGGTAGTGCCCTTTCGCTTCGCTTGGCTGTCTTGGCTGAATTGGCGGGGGGCACGGAAGTGCCCCCCGCCAATTTATTTATAATTGGTTTTACTAATTATGAGGTTTATTTAAAACCATTAAATTTACTAATAAACTAAAAAAAACTAACCCCCTTATTCAAATAATAAAGTTATCAAACTTTGATTAGCTAAAATTGTAGTCTTTATCTGACCGGTGACATTTGGTGATCGAAAGAGTGAGACGGGGCACACTATTACATGACTATTACACTGATTTAGTTAAAAAGCGATTATGAATAAGGGGGTAAACTTCTAACTCAAGGAAACACTAAAATGACCGAGTTCCGAACCGGTGGTAACTTCAGTAAATGTGACCTTCATAAGTGCCCTTCTGGGGCCTAAATTGAATAAATGGCTTTGACTTTGACGTATCGCAGTTCTTTTTTGTTACTGCCGCATAACTTCAGTAAATAACTTTACAAGCTAAAACTATTTTAGCCAATGTTTGGCAATTCTTCCACTAACACAGCTCATAACTCGTGTAAGGGCTGGAATTGAGTTGTATTGTTCTACTGAGCTCATCCCAAGCAAATACTCTATGGGATTTTGGAGCTGACCACTGCATGTAGCTAATACCGACATCTTGAATATACGCGTTGACCAAATGAGCACGTGAAATATTTATTGTAAACATAAAAGTATGACTGGATTGTGTGAAATTTGATATGAGTAAGAATGGAGTGAATGCTGATATGACGGGTAGAAGAGCCGAATAGAAGAAGCGTAATATTGCGCCGACTCCAAATAATTGGGAACAGGAACCCTCTCAAGAATACTTTTAGATTTTCTATGGTAGCCAAACCCGGTCATAAAGTTTGGCACACTATTTCTGGCACCCTCCTTAGAAGCGTCAGGGACCATCTGCGCTAGGTCCTGCCGCCAGAGCGTCTCAGCTCGTATTCATTATGATAGTTGCACCATCTCACTCCCATTTTCCAGAATAGTACCGGACCTGTTAAAAGTCCCTCACCACGCGCACTCTGAAAAGTACCAGCGGATCAAATCCCCGCTTGGGAACCTTTACCGACCCTGAAGTATAAAAGACGGCACACAATTCCTGGTAACCCTTTATGAGGCGTCTGAGACCATCACGCCGCCAGTGGCCAGAGTATCCTCTGGTACTCATTAGATGTAGTGAGAGTTGCACCGTGATCACTCACAACCTGTTGGGTACAGGACAGGCAAATGATGATACATATTATAAAATGTTGTGGTCCCCCTATGAGGTGGTCACTAGGTCATGGTTTCTCGTGGGGCCAAAATATGAATCGCTTGCCTCTACTTGACTTATCTTTAGAATGGAATCTGCGCCATGGCGAGATGTTGGTTTCCTAGCATAGTGTTCACAATTAATAGGTCATCTCGTGTAGTTGTGTACCATGGCCTGTCATTTCCTGGACTTCTAATGTTCATGCCGGTCTCTTTAAAGCGTTAGAGTACTCTTTGGATTGTAGACAACAGCTGTTCTAGCAGTACAGTACTGATTCTTCCTTCTAATACCATATAGTCATGATTTGTGCACATTCTTTAGGTGATCGTTACATAATGCTGTACTGAGTAACAAGAATAAACTTTTTGGTCAACTTTTCACTATGTAATTTTGCGAAATGCTGGTAAGTAATTTTTATTTATTAATAGAAAGTATACAAATACGCATAATTGATATTTATACAAGCGATCTATCTCTACGACTTTGAGATGGATGGCGGTTTCGCGAAACAGTGTAATTATAATAAAATTTTATAACCTTTATTTCCAGCAGCAAAAATATTAAGCGATGCGTCGATTCCCAGGTGAAATTGCTATAACCGTTTTATTTATTTTACATGATCAAGGCAAAAGTTCATGGAAAATTGTCTGACAGACATGCGCAGAGTAATGTCGGATGATATGGTATATATAGAATTATTTTTACGCTTCTTATAATGCACGCGGGTTGCCACATATTTTATCCCCTTGGTAATTAATCCAAATGTTCTTGCGTCGTTGGCCACTCAGGTTTTTTTAAATCACCAGGTTGACATAACGACGCAGAAGATCCACCTGAAGGTGTGATTACGGCCGCAAATTGGGCTTTCGAATGTCAGGGGTATTCTCTTTATGATACGCCTTTTTTTAAGAACCCGATTAAAAAACAGTATAGGAAGCTCATCATGCCCTGGTCCACAGAAGGAACGTTCGATTGTCCGACTGAATCGTTGTGTGGACGATCGACGCGGCATAGTGGACCGTTATACTGTTAAAAAGAAATTAATCATGACTGCTTTTCATTCTTCAACAGTGTGCGAGATTTGTGTTTTAAAATACATACCTACCTAATAACATTACTTGTAAGAAATGCCAGTAGTAAACATTATCGTGTCGTGCCGTAGTTCATTTTAATGGAACATTACAACGATATGAAATTTTTCAAGATATAAAAACCACGACATGAGTATGAGTACTTTCTAACTCGAGATAATCTACAGTTTTCAACAAAAATATGTTGTTATTGCGATTGTTGTTACTTACTCTACGTGCTTATGGTACTCTATACAAGCATCGCAGCCGCAGGCGCAGTTTATGCGCACTTTCCATGATATTATCATTTTAAGCGCCAACAGAATGCACATTGCACTGTGAACCGTTATCTGCGGCAGACGTATGTTGCCCTAGTAAACAAAATGATTTATTATTAAAATTGTGGTAGTGGTGGATATTCTGTGATTAATGGATTATTAATTTGGAAATACATACATAAGTGAGTATTTTGTGCTTATGTAAACAGAGGCTACATAGATAATAGAGAAGCTACATAATCCCCAAGTATTTATAGGCTACTTTTTATCCCAGGAACGCGGGTGAAACCGCGGGGGACAGCTAGTTTAGTTCTAATAAATTATTGATCATAATTAGATCTGTGATTTAGTAAATGGGTCGATCAACTTTTTCTTGTAACTCGTTGCCATGGTTACGTTCCCAGTTATCCCTTGGACAACTCTTTGAAACCATGATTTTCTATACGTTTTCTATGGTTATATCCCGAGTATTATAGGCTACTTTTAATCCCCGGATTTAAAAGTAGCCTATAATACTCGGGATACCGCGGGTGAAACCGGGGGGGACAGCTACGGTACCTAAGTATGCGGCTGTTATATTTGACGAACCGTTTTCAAAGGAACATCTTATTTGAGGTTTATCTAGAGTTTCCATTCAATTATTATTGCTACGTATATGTCACCGTATTTTTGTGAAAACCGTTAGTTTATAATCTACCTAGCGAGATTGTAAACTCCCCGATAAATTGTGAACTGTACCACACTGCTCACAATCTTACGTATTTATTTTCGATAGTTTATAATCTATCCGCAACAAACCGTTATATTGTGAACTGGCATTATACTTCAACCCGACGGAATGCTCTTTGCGCGCTGATTGGTTGAACGTCATGTGGCCCGCGCCGCCATCTTTACCTAGCTGTCATTTATTATCAACGAACGTAAACAAACATATTTTTTGGGTTTATAATAGATTTACCCCCTTACTCATAAAACGTTATTTAACTAATAAGCTGATTAAGTGGTCACCTAAATAACGTCAAATTGTTTGACAATGTAAGGAAGGTGACTTTATTTATTTGACCATTTATTCAGTAGATTTAGTTAAATAGCGTTTATGAGTAAGGCCGTTAGTGTTTAAAATAAGTGAAAGTTATCATAAAGTTACAATTATTTGTGAAAATAAACTAGGATTTAAATAATAAGTAAAGTTTCTGTGAAAAATAACTGTTAGTAGCCGAACATTACCTGAGTTATACTTTTCATGTTTTAATATAATTTCTCGTGTAAGTCAAGTGTTTTGATTATATTTGTGAAACTATATCCAATTAAAAATGTCGGATATTGATTTTAGTATTCTACAAAACGCTTTATCGCCAAGACTGACCAATCAGGGACGGTTCACAATATTACGAGTGATAAAATCGGACAGATTTTGAACCCTGTCGGCAAGTGCAGGTTCGTTTGCAATATGACGGTTTGACATGGATAGATTATAAACTATCGGAAATGAATACGTAATATTGTAAGCAGTATGGTACAGTTCACAATTTATCGGGGAGTTTACAATCTCGCTAGGTAGATTATAAACTAACGGTTTTCACAAAAATACGGTGACATATATAAGACGCCACACATCACGACTATGTTCCGTTCAAGTGATGCCATCCGGCCACACTTGTTGTTGTAGAACGATGAATGAAACGCGTAAGCGCCGTGAAAATCACGGTGTTTGCGAGAAAAATACTCCTAAAAGCATTCTGTTAGCGCTACGTGTTTCTACTGTCTGCTCAGACGACTAATTATTGTATCAACACTAAAAGAACTTTAGTTGACTCTAAAAAAATGCGACGTAACCTTTGCTTAAGATAGCTTCTCTATACGTAGTAATAATAGCTCAATAAGAATTTGTAGAGAATGAAAAATCGGACATCGGACCACCTCTAATAGTAATAAGGGCGATAAGGCTCTAAGAATTTTTCAGATTATCAAAATCAAAAAGTCATTTATTCAGTTTAGGCCCTGATAAGGCACTTATGAACGTTATTTTGTTAATAACATAAAATACGGGTACGGTGGCCTGTGACCACACTATGATTTCATGATAATTTAATGTTTCCTAAATCAGGAAAATTCACAATATATTCAGGACACAATAGAGCTCTCTCAAGATTGTGTCCTTACATTAAATAATGAAATAGCGACAAAAGGATCATAAGAGTTATGTTTACTGCCAGGTCATAGAAGTATGTACAAACATTGTAAAAGTAAATTCGTAGACTTATAAAATATCAAGTCTCACTTTAGTAGCTTTAGTGATATATTTCCTAACAAAATAATTACCATCTAAGGTCGTTCACCCAGCCATATGCGCCAGCGCCGATGTAATGTCGGTTAATTATTATGGTGAACGGACTGGCGACCATTTTTATGAAGGCTCACGAACGCATTCGTGCGTGCAAAGACAACACACCACGGAAAAATGTAATTTCGTTATATTTCCATTGCGAAATTATACCTATTATAGTTTTGGTAACAATACGAAGCTAGCTAAAGCTACTCTTTTGGTAGATTCATCATCATCATATCAGCCTAGGGATGTCCACTGGTGAACATAGGCCTCCCGCATTAACTTCCACTTCGGTTTTGTGCCGCTTGCATCTAGCGGCGACAAGCGATTTTAACCAGATAGTCAGTCCACCTAGACTATTTATATAAAACTAGTTCGAGTTCGACGAGCTATAGCGAATGTAGTAGTGGCTTTTAAACTCTTAGGCTGTGGCACGGAGGATATAGTTATAGTAATCTGTAGCTGTGGTTCAGGAAATAGGAAGATACTTACACGATCTCACCATGGTAAGTTATAGGCAAATTGTGGTAACCATAAAATTGTAATAGCACATCGTTTAGCAGTAAATGACAGAGAAAGGAAGCTCTTTGGAATCGCAAAACTGATAAACAGTGAGGTGACGTTCGTTAAAACCAAACAGAAGCCGTAGCGTATAAATCTAATTGATCAAAATCACTTTCTTGTACTCTGTTTCACTCTTTCACATGGGCTAGAATACATACTGACTGACTTTATTCTGATTTCTGTGGTACTGACCATTCCGTTCGCTCGTTTTACATTTTGTTAGTCAAACACTGTGGTAATGTGGTGTAAATAAATTGAGATTTGTCTTTTCTGTTTTATTAATGTAAATCACAGAATGATGAATAGTGTTACTGTGTTAGTGATCACTATTCGTCATTCTGTGATCACTACACATTCTAATAAATTCGTTAGTTCATCCGACCAATTTACATAATTACATATTTTACCAGATTTATCCAACACAATCAATGCAACTTTAATTTGTTGGATTAGATTACTAATAGCGGAAATGTTAGTAATTCGATTCTATACTACCAGAATATAATGTAATTTAGAATTGGAATCTGTTAATTAATCATTAGTATCAAGTTTAATGTTTGAATTAGAACTGCAAATGTATGAATCAAATTCTTGAATATGTTTGATTTTTGACATGCGTACCATTCATAGCATATTTTTATGCATTGTGTTATTGTTTTTGTATCGAATCCGTACAAGAGTTTATTGATCTTGATTCTTGACTATCTGGGTTATCATTTTGATAGAATTCAACTCTCTAAAGAGTAACTAAAATGAAAGTGTTTAAGAGCAGTCGGCAACCAGCAATAGTAACGTTGCGTAGCTTGTTGAGTTAAAATTTTGGTAATATTGTTTTGCAGACCCTAAAAATGTGTTCATATATTTTTCAAAAAATGCAATGCAAATTACGTTTTTTTCAATTTCAGAAAATGCCATTCATCGAAATAGCATTCCAAGCGGAAGTAAGTAGATACGAAGATGCAGAATTCGAGGAGTATGCTAGGAAGAATTGCAATGAAAATTTTGATACTAGGAGTAAAGCCATCGAGGAGCTTCGAAGGTTAATATACGGTGAGGATCATACTACGCTATTTCGACCGTTGAAGAATTCGATTACCACCTCATGTTTATGCTATGCTAGTTACATAATATTTAATTTTGCTGGTCAGGGCCGTGTTCATTATAATCTCTACTTTGGGTGCTACAGATAGTAAGTACCTAGTTACGCTACCAGAGTAAAGACCAACGTAAATTATGGTGATGCATACTTGCTTTAAATACTAGACTTCTATACATAATGGTGATATAAAAATAACCAAGGCGTGATTTGTACAAAAAAATAAAGATTTTGGTGCCTAACTCAAGGCATTTAAAATATTTTTAGATCCCCGGGGAAAAAATGCCGACGAATCGCGACCAAAAACATTATGTTGTTACTGTTTTACGGGGTTTATAAAATATTTCAAGTACCTATATTAATATGTTGCTGGTAATGTAATCTCAACATCGGAAGTGATTCAAAACTCTCTAAAAATGTTAGATATTTTTGTACAAATCAAATTATGGATCTCGCCATGACTTTTTCAATGTAAGAGGTGGCAATAGCAACATCTAGGCACCATAATACTTAGTTCGTTCTTATTATATCTAAAGTTAGTCGCTTGACTTATGTACGATTTGTTCTTTGATTAATAACATACTCAGCAGTCTGGTAGCAACAGTAGTCGGTACGAAACGGCCATACACAAAAAATAAAAACAGACAAAAATCTCTCAATTTTCCAAACAGTTGTCCTAATTTTTTTTTTATAAAATTGTCTTTGTTCTCAGAACGAGGTGAATGTATCCCTCGGCGAGTGGACGACGCATATTTTCTCAGATTTCTGCGGTGTCGCCGGTTCATACCCGCATTAGCCCATAAACTGGTAAATATTTAGTTAACTGGTAATATTGTGTACATACAAACTAAAATCGTTGGAAGAACATCTGCATAAACTTTGGCTTTATGCATATTCATTAGACTGTTTCTAAGAAGTTTGTGTTGAAAAGATTCCTTTGCAATGCAAATAACTTCATGGTTTAAATGGATAGGAAAATATAAAAAAGAGATAGCAAAGATTACCTAAATGAAAACAATGGGAAATATATTGTGTAATAAACTGGCTGGCTATAAACCAATGACAAAGCTCAACTAACAATTCCTAAGTGCCCTAACAAAGAGGCTAGAATAGATTGTACAGCACCTTCGATCCATCAATCCATTACTTACGAATCTTACGATATAGATTCCTTGACATAGAAACTTGCTTAGCCTTTCAAAATTGGCGAGACCAATAAATTCAAATATTCGCGATCAAAACAAAATGAAAGGGTTTTATGTCTTTCAATGTTGATGTTTCACCATCTATGCTTTCGTTTCGGTTCCTAATTACTTTCGAGTAGTAAAATCAATTCCGCAACGAGTAAGTAATTTTGAACTGATTTATAACAGTAGTGAAGTGACTAATAGTTGCATATAAATGTTTAGTATGTGCATGTGTCCTTGTCTTAGCTAATCAGAGTGTATTGTCGGTGGGAATTGGCGGAATAGATTTCAAAGGAAATGAACGTCATTCGCTTCTCTGGGTTGATTGTTCGATGATTCGGCCTTCCTATCCGCCATATCAGCATTCACTCCTTTCTTAGGCATATTATCATTCACATTTGATTTTCGGTCTTCCTCTTCCCGTATATCCAATCCATCCACACTCATATAATATATATGTCATAACTTTTATTATATATATGTAATAATTCCTTAGTATAAAAATCAACTCTTTTTCTCTGTCAATTTGTATCCCTGCAACTGAAACTTGTTTCAAGAAATGGACTCTAAAACTTTCTCATTTAAACATAAGTTATTCAACCTAGGGTTTACCTTATTTTGTCATAATTATTAACTTTTAGATGGTGCGCTATGAAGATTTCAGACAGAAAAACGCCTACCTGTACGACTGCGATGCATTCGGATTGCAGCGAGTCAAATATGTGTACGGAGGCACGTTACCGGAGAGCCCAGACAATGGACGCATCATACTCATGAGGTTTGGTACGATACTTCCTACAGTTTATAGCTACCTGGTACTTCTGCCCGAGTTGGCAAACTAGAGATTATTGGCCAAAATTGCCAAACAAATTTTATTCGACAGTATGATTTCATTCCAGAAAGTGCCAAAAGAATTTCTTGTAATCTGACAAACACTCAGTGACGAGTAGCAAAGGGTTATTCCCTAAGAGTGAATTTTTGTTGAGATTAATCATTTGAATTACAAAATATTGTGCTTATTTTCAGGACGTTGGGACACACAAGCAGTGCCAATAGACGACGTGGTCCGCTGTGCTCTCTTTATGGATGAGATAGCTGTAATGCAACCTAAACTTCAAATCTTAGGAGTGACTATTATTGTGGACCTCGAAGGGCTAAGCTTGAGGCATATAAGGCATCTGACACCGACGATTGCCTATCAAATAGTTAGCTTGATGGGGGTAAGTATAAAGTAATGCTATTCAAGATTCTTGTTGCTTTTCTGTTACAGCGCCATCTAGTTATAGAAGCCAGATCTACTATATAAACCTACCTTGATATCAATCTTATTAGTTTTTTGATTTGCCTACAGAGCTCACAGCTTTCACTAGCTCTATAACTGATGAGCTAAAATGTAACATAAGCACTATATTTACATTATTGTGTTTATTTACAGGTATCATTTCCTCTGACCATGCACGGTCTCCACATCATCAACTACAACTGGATTCTCAACTCTGTATTCTACTTATTCAAGCAGTTCATCCCCGCAGCCGTATGGAGTCGACTCCATTTCCACGGTTCGGATATGAACTCCCTACATAAACACATAGACCCTGAGTACTTACCACCAGAGTACGGAGGAAGATGTCGACACCTAATTAGTACAGAGGAATGGATAGCAAAAATTAAAGAGTACAAAGATGATTTCCTGGTTAATGAATTAAGAGATTTAGGATTTTATGTTGAGAATTAATATTCTTTGTATTGCTAGAGTTAAGCCACGGTAAACGTATCTATAGTAAGCTACCTGTAGTTTAAGATTAATAATAATTCTAACAATAAATTGTTCAAAAATTAAATGGTTTTACATAAATATCTTTAATTTTATTATTTATCTATCAAAGACGAGAGAGATTGAATAAGTCAACGTGGGTTATTCAACAATTGATGATGAGAAAGACATAAGGATACGCTAGGTCCTAGCGTAACCAAATGTCAATCTCATAAATTTTGTAACGTTTCTATTCTATTCGCGCAAACGCAACGAAATGTACTTTGTCTAGCTGATTGGGCCGAGTGATGTTCTAAACTACTAGGAGAACATAAAATGCTGATATTATTTCGCTCAAAAACAAATAGCTTTATTTCATACCTGTATACATTCTAGCGTCGAATAACATTCAATGTAACTGTGATGTATTGTATGTCGTATTGTATAGCTAAAATTATATAAAAATATGTAGATATACATTACTAAGCCCGACTTGGATAATGATCATTTCTTATGCGTTTGTATTACGTTGTTTATGCTTGTATACGAGAAGATGCTATGCTATGTCGCTGTATATGAGTGATCATTGTCCAAGCCACCCTAAATATTATAAGCTCGCTGAGATCATAATGTATTAATTATTACTTATTGTGTGTAAACTAAGTAGGTTTTTTATTCTATATAAGGTCCATCTAAAGTCTTGGCGTATATTTTGAGGGATGAAGAAAAATAATCCGTCTGATGTTTCCAGAGAAAAAAAAACAAAATTGAACTTTATGTAAGGACCAAGTATTAATTTATAAATAACGTAGTATTTTCATTGTACGGATTATTTTTCAATTTTTTTTTTTATTATTTTTACTAGTCACCTATATATTCATCCCTCAAAATATCCGCACTGACTTTAGAAGGACCTTATATGCAATTATAAATAAATGTATAAATTATAATTGTTTAAATATTATTATGATTATAATAACAACAACATAGGTACTTATTTCATCTATCAAGGTCATCCAAATTTTCGCGGGATATCGTTTTTTATATTTTGCCAACATTTTGTAAAACAATATTGAAACCTAACGATTTAAATTCACATAGGTAGTAGGTACTAAGTACACTATCTTTATATTGAAATGTATGAGAATAAAATAATTTAATTAACTGCTACAGCTTACTATAGTTTTTAATATTTATATAGGTAGGTATTATAGGAACTCTTTAATCTAAAACCCAAAACTTCTCGTTATTTCATAAACCTTTCTATGATTTATCCTTTGCAGCTCCAGCTCATTTTCAAATTCGGCTAACATAGTTGGATCTATGTGGTTTAATACATTTACTTCTTCAGTTGTATGCTCCTCTGGTAGAATTGCTACAACATTATCGTCCGTAACTACATTCCAGTCATCTTTGTCTACGCTATGAAAATAATAATCAAATTCACTCTCATCGAATTGATATTTCCTTGGTCCATTCCGCATATGAGCTGGCATTTTATGTGTTCCGTGTACAATCAAACTGATGGGACCGATTTCGCCTTTATTTTTTTCTTGGGTCTGGGAAAATAAAACGTTAGCTCTATCTAACACAAAATTCTTCGGTTACATTACATACTCAAGTTAAAGTAAGAAACTCACATTATCTACAATTGTTACTTTCCAAATACCATTGGCATTTTCTCCCCATGAGGCTACTGACGTCAATGGCCAGTTCACGAAGCCAGCTTTTGAAGAATCTTTTGGACGAGCGCTTAGCAGCTGGACTTTTGTACCTGAAATTTTGCAAAGTTCAATAACGCGTAAAAGCGAAATTAATGATTTGAGCAATAGAAACTACGCATTTTGCGTGCAGGTTTTGTGTCAACTACAAATCAATACCATAGAGAATCTACAACACACAAGGATCAGTGTCTGGCTAAGTTTTCGCCAATAAAATAATATCTGTCGTTGAGCGTGTACGAACTAACTAGGACTCTGGTATGGTTGGTTAGTTTGCGGTTTTACAAACACGTCTCTCTGACGTAACAATTCGACTAAAATACCAAGACTACATGACAAGTACAGAGTTCTTACCTTCTGGGGACTGTAAATATATCTCTAGAGCTCCGCGGCGGCTAAACTGTACATTAACAATAACTTCGACATGTTCTATGTAGTTGACATTGCAGTTATCCACCGTTATTATAATGTCAACTTTGTCTCCTGAATATATTCTGCCTTCATCTTCTTCCCAACTGTAACGAAAATAAAAATTGTATTTAATCTATTATTAACAATTTATTTAACTCAACGTCATTTTATTACTGAATTGTTTTTTGTTACATATGATATTATTAATATCAGAGAAAAAAGATATAGTACCTACATATTATCTGATATTATCATCAACATCGTAGTAACCTAGAATTAATAAACTTCCTCCTCTATAAACGCTTACATACAACGATCGGCGAAAGATCGACGTAGTAAAAGTAACAAAACGGAATCAACATTCCGTCTCAATCGAAACATAACGAATATTTGACTAGGGGAACATAAATGAGAAGCTATAGATTTTTGCGCCGCCCGTTCCACTACCACTACCACTAATTACTCGATGCCACTACCACGCAGCGCATACGTTCCGGACGGAGAAATAGCTGTATCGCCGCCGATTTTGTATTTTTCATTGTTGGACCTACTTCGAAAGGTTGCTATTTTATTATGAAAAAGTTAGTTAAACTACTTGTAGATATATTTTCTACATGTAGTCAGTTGTAGTGCATGTTAGTTATATGTACATATTTTTGCCGTTTATCAGTTTTCGTTATAAAATGACATACATATAATTTAATATGTACTCCGCTTCGTCAAATTCGGCTGATAATAACGCGGAAATCAACACTGCCCCCCTCGACATAAGAAGACATTGTTAAAAATCACGTGATATTTCGATTTGAAATGTCAATCCCATACAAAGGTTGTCGTTTACGATTGTCGACAACTATCTTGTCTAGGCGTTATCGTCCTCGCACTTCGCGTCCAGACGAAACATACTAGGACAGCATACTCACGAAGCAGATTCAACTCGACAAACAAGTTTATCAGGAACTGTCGTCCAATTCAATGCTGCTGTGACAAGCGCGCCAGCATTTAAAAGTCCATAACCAAATCTTACATCGAATCGAAGACCTGCGCTGCAAATGTTATAATTTTAAAATAAATACTGTGAATTCATAGCTAGGTATATTTATTTTTAAAGTATGTATAATAAAAATTACCCATTAATTTGCCATCCAGGATTAGCAGAAAGCGGAGCATATTCTGACGTCCAAACTATAAGATGTTGCACATCCCGCCATGTCAGATTTGGACTGTTAATCATACGGATAATATAAATTAATAGAAGCAATATGTAAACGCTGCCTTGTTCATCTGAGTTTAAAACACAAACATCGTGAGCAACTTGCATGCTATAGGGGTCAGATTCAAAAGTCTTGTGAGACAACTGGAACTTATTCCGTGGGGACATAACAAGACCCGCTATTGCTGGGACTTATTTTATGAGAGTTCTTACTTGGCATGCAAAGCAAGTGCAATGATTCCAGCCGCTAATGGCGCTGCAGCCGATGTCCCTGTGTGGCCAACGGTGCACGAATTGCTCGTATCTGTGGTAGCCTGCACGAGGAAAAAAATATTAAAATTCTTTAAATTCAAAACCTGGAAGGTTATAACCGTATAAAGCAGGACCTTACTATTTTCTGATCCTTGTAAGCACCAGAGGAGTACGCTGCAGCCAAAGTAGAGGAACAAATTTCACCGTACCAAGGGAACAGACCATGTTGGGAGGCACTACCTATGGATATTGTGTAAATACTAGATGAGTATCTGGAATAAATGAAACGTAAGCGCTGTACAAAATTTTTAAATAAATCGTATTCTAAAATGTTACACATAATAATATGATTGAAATATTGATAGGTCTTCTTACCCATCACAATTGCAGTTGTCGCTGTTGCCACCACCGTTACCATTTGCCCAAACATAGATGGAGCCTTTTCCACCTCGACCCTGAAAGTTAAATTATTCTGAATGTCCTGATGGTAAGTGATTACCGTCACATATGGACATGAGCGGGAAGCGCTCGTGGTATAGCTTGATTAGCCGTTCTTCGGTAATCACCAGTATGGACGGTCTCCGGATGAGTAACCAACCATCTAATGGTATTTCAACTCGAGCGATTTCCGTTCTTCGGAAAGCACGTTAAGCCGTTTGGTCCCGGCTTTTAGTCATTATGTTAGTTGGAGGCCTCCTAGCCTATCATCCTGCTATGAATTCCTCACGAAGTTTGCCTTCACCGATAAACTTAAGCTCACTATAGGATACGAGGTTCGAACCCTACATTCTCCAGTCATCTATTATCTTATCATTCATCAAAAAATATATGGACCAACCAAAGTCAGTCATAAAATTGCCAGGTGTATTTCTGCTTAATAGTCAAGAAAAAAAAATACCCTCCAGCCTGATAATTCGATAATGTATACGTATGTCTGGGAAAAGCAGGACATTTGATATTATCTACTTGACAAAATTAATAAAGGGATTGTATTTCTTTCTATACACTATACATCGTATCCCCTAATGTTTCGTGGCGAACATCGAAATAGTCAGAAATAATCGATGGCTTTGTCGATGGTGGCGAAGGATTGAGTCGACCGAGCCTGATTATAAAATTAAGCCTCAGTAAATAATAGGATAGCTGAACTTGTAGGTGGTGTTATTTTTACCTGCGTCACACCCCTTTTAAACGCCTCAATAGCAAGACGCCCCGGTCCTTCCACAGTGCCGCCATCATCATTAGGGCCCCATGAAGCGCTATAGATATCAACTTTATCAACTGCATAGCCTGTAAGAATAAAAAGTATAATAAAAACAAAAGTTAGGTACCTAAACCGATAATATTTGTTTTTATTTTTAGATCATCTTCAAGTTCAAAAATTACAATACATTAAAATTACAATAATTATAGGACTTAAATAAAATAAAAATCATTACAGTCACACACAATGTTCTATCGACGAGAAATGAACTTTAGGAATTCTTAATTATTCGGTCATTTGAACGGAAACTTACATAACATGTTATACATTATCAGCTAAGTCCATTCCTGTATCCTTTGAGAATCCAATATATATATTTACTAAATACTCAAAGGCTGTATAATTTACACGTAGCGTAAACTGGAATATTAAAACATTCCTGGGTAACCATGTTCTCCTAATAGAGTTTCACGAACGTTCGGCGAGGTCGGCATCGTTGAACGGACGGAATGTAGGGCTATCTCGCTTGAATTTGCCGCGAGAGTTGAATTTGCCGCGAGAGCCGCTATACGACTATCATAACGTGTCGCTTGAGTGGGTGGAACCACAATATGCCATCGTGCCATCAACCGTCCGCATCCACGTCAGGCAGCTGCGCAGCTGCTACTGTCTGACAGGGTGCTGCATCCACCCAGTGCATAACTAGTAGGTAAAATATTATGTGCCCAACGCAGCCAATACGCAGCGTAAATTATATCTTAGCAGAGCTGCTAAGATATAATTCATACCGTCAGTTTCCACTCAATTTTATTTTAAGGGTCTTATGACATAATTAAAATTCGCAACTATAATTAATAGTTATAAGTAGTTCGGTATTTTAACACAGTGTTCGGCGTTCGGTATGGCATAAATACCGAAGTATGGGCGGTTCGGTTTTTTTTCTAATTAGTTTTTTTCCCTAATAAAAGATTCAACTGTCAGATTTAACGCAATCAGTTGATGCGATGTTGCCGCATCGGACACTCGATCACTGTTTTCGCGTCGTTTTCGCAGATTGCGGATCGTGCATAATGACATGTGTATTAGGATACCTAATATTGGACAGCCGTTATAAATATGTGGACATGGCGAAGGCTGAATTACGCATACGATGCAATTTCATTCTGACATGTCGCGGTACAGCGCAGTTAAATCAAATAAATATTGCTGGAAGCGTGCATTATTGAGAAAAAAAAAACTTTTAACTAGGTATTTAATTTTTTTTCTTAGTTTCTGAATCCTGTATGTCTTTTTTCTGTTGTCCAAAGTTTGTAATGTAACTAAGTATGTAAGTGAAAAAAAAAATGTAAAATTATACCTAACTGCTTTATATTGTTATGTTATCTAGTATCTAATGGTTATGTTATGTCATCTTGTTCAATGGTACTTTGTATTGTAACAATAGTAAAGAAACAATCATAACGTTTTTATTTGCTCACTGTTCGGTATTTTTTTGAAAAAGACCTGGCAACTCTGGTTACAAGCAATGTTGGGGGACTTTTTGGCGGGAACTTGCAGAACGTTACATTTTAATTTTTATTTTCATAAATTCGTGTATTTTGAGTTTTATTGCATATCGGTGGTATTTTATTTATTAAAGATCAATTCATGTGCACCAGTTAAGTGAAATTAAATGAATTATGTGTATCGTAACTTTACAAGTTGTCTCAAAAAGTCTGTGAAAGTTTTAGTATAATGACCACCATTTTACTAAAACATGACTGGACGGTGACTGATCATGCGGACTATGTGAAAGTTAATGTGCGGACTATATTAAAGTGATATTATAAATAAAATGTATGCGACTGAAGGACTTTGTATCCATGGTCATGAACAAATTAAAAAAAAAAAACAATGTCGGGTTAATTTACATGAGTCAATTGATACTGTCAAGATTAAGATACAAGATTACAAGACTCTAAACATCGTCGGTATTTATTGTTGAGCCATAATCTGTGGTTGAGCCACAGACATCTACCTACTTCTTATATGCCTATGGGTTGAGCGTCGATATTTAGTGTAGTGGACTGATAAGAATACAAACCAACTAACTCATCAAGTTTATGATGCCTTAGTTATCGTGGTCACCAACCTGTGGCTGCAAATGAACGTAACAAACACCACTAACTAATTTGTGGTTCAAATTGGTTTTAAACTTATTCTGTGAAGCCACCTGCTGCTGCTGCTGATGCAGTTATGAACTTTATGAGTGATGCTTTCCTAGTAGTTTGTAACAGCATTCGACTTGTTTCTTTGAATTCAATAATATTATTGGAGTGGTAGTAGTTAAATTAAAAAAAATACAAAACGATTCCGATCGTGTTTCACAATTTGGTTTGCTGTTACGTCACATTTCACCCATATTACTAAGGCATCATAACCACAAAGGAACGTAGTAGAAAAGCAAATCGTTTAGCAATCTCTCAAAAGCTTTCTTTTATTTTCTGATGTATTAAATTCATAATTTAGTCTCGTTAATTTAAACAAAACAATAGGGTTCCATTTAATTTAGTAGTTCATAATTTAAACTTTGTAGAGTAACATTGTCATATTATATCAGCGCTGTCAGCGCCATCTGTCCACAATAGACTAAAACGAAGATAAGCTCTATTAACGTGCCATAGAGGCGTTTGGAGCTCAACATGGCGACCGAATGGACCAGGCATTCATAAACAAGTGCAGTACACATTAAAACCTACCTATCGCTTCTCCTTCGATACGGTCTGTGATTCGTCCATCAAGCATTCTAACCCCGCCCACTTTAGCTCCCCACGCCACGCCTACACCACATTTCAAATTGTTAGCTGTCATTGCTATCTGAAAATATATAATTAGATCAAGTAATTAGGTAAGTAGGTACTAAACTTGAGATTGGCATAATGTTGCAAGTGCCATTTAAAAAAATTGTGTACATATATCAATACTTGAATTAAAAAATCTTTGAATTGCAATGATGGATGATCCAAAAGGATATTTTTAGGTGACTATTTTGTTGTGACATAAAAGTTTTGATAACCTACACAAGTTAAACAAAATAAAAAAACAATAAGGCTCACTTCTCCAGCGCATCTTGTTCCATGCGAATTTTTTTTGAGTTCTTCAAATCTAGGCGATGGATCAGGATCGCCATCATTGCTGTCCCAACTTATTTCTGGATCCTGGCAATATGGAAATGAAATATATCAGTATCACCCCTGTGGTATCAATGTAGGTATCAAACGGAAGTATAACTATTTGGTGTGATGATTGTCCCAGGACATTTATTCATATTTGTTATTTTTTGTGACGTATTGATCTCATCGCAGTAGTTCTTCCGTGCGCCACTCTCGTTTGAAAATAGGATAGGGGCGGGCGATATCGCGTCCGGCGCGTCATATCGGCCGCGAACTTACCAAGGCACTAGAAGCTAAAAGATATCAACTCATTCGTTAAGTAGGTACATATTTTGTTTGATAAATCTTGTTGTTGGTCACAGATAGAGAAACACATAGAGAAAATAGTACTAAGTTTAATTCTAAAATTATAATTAAAATAAATGTGTCAAAAAAATATTTATAGTTTGGGATGTAATGTAATATACAAAAATGTATGACGATGAGCGATAAAATATTATATCTCAAGATGTAATTTTATACTATTATAAATATACCAATTAATATCTTCGGAGATATGCGTGGACAAACATACATACATACAAATATACATACATACCTACATATACACACCTATGAAATTTTGTATATTTGTTTGGAAGGATTATGTTATTATTCATATGTGAATATATTGCAGTTCCAATAATATTACATACATACGTGTCGAAAGATAATCTCCTTTTTTTGAAGTCGATGAAAAATAACTAACTTTGTACAATACGCAATAATAATTCAAATAACAAACAAACAAGTATCGAGATTTCGAGATGTGCCACTTTAGCACTAAATTCTACCAATCCATTCGAGATACTATCAGAGGAACATAAAACGAAGTAGGACGATTATTAAACAAATGACGTCATTCCACACTTGCCAGGCAAACGCAGATAGATACGCGTTTTTACTTCGGAAAATTCAACCAATCATCTTTTCAGTACCAAGACTACATAAATATTCAAGAGGTTGGTTGAGAGACTTGTTTTGTTCTGTGGTTGAAGCATAAGTAAGTAGGAGTCCGACGGTCGGAAGGTGTGTTGTGAACAAGACTAATTAGTTAATAAAAGTTAATTGTTTACTAAATATAGATTACCGATTATTAAATGAATACTGTAATAATAAGTAGGTACACACGGCTACATATCAAGCTATAAATTTCCAGTATAAGATGACCTCTCATTGTACTGAAATCCTTTAAAATGCGAGATCAGCTTATACTGGAAATGTATAGCCTGTTGTGTAGCAGCACAGAGGATATAGTAATCTGTGGTAGCAGTGTGTACATAATATGTTAGTCAAACATCGAAACTCCGGCGCTCCTAGGTTTTTATGTCAGACCTGAGGTTTGACTAGCCAAGTCAAACCTCAGGTCTGACATAGTCTTAGTCAAATTCCAAAGCAATAGCGTTTGCCTTTGACAATTTTTTTGTCTAATCCTAGGGATGATTCCTGGGTAAAAAATAAATAATTATAATTAATCCGTCAGTTAGATAAAATCAAAATATATTGGAGTCGTATTTTTTGCTTTTCCAAATCATAAAAAATTTACAAAGACAAAGCGCGTCAAAGTTCGGCAGTCGCGGCTCCACGTCATAATTATGGGTAAACGCGGAACTTCAACAACACACGATATCTTCGTGTTTTTTGTTTAATTGTCAAAAGAAAAAAAATACTTACATGTCTATAATTTTTTGATAATGTAAATGATGGACTAAATAGAATTTTTCAGTCATCTAGCCTATTTGGATAGTCAAATGAAACTCAATTTTATGAAATCGTGGTTTGATCAGTCAGATCTAAATTAGGTATAGGAATGTTTTAGTTTGTTAGATTAGGTATGTTTTTTTTTTTTATTATTTATTTTAATGTTTATTCTTCGAATATTATAATAATGGATTGACAAATAATCAGAATAAGTACCTAATATTTTTTGTGTTTATTTTGTTTGCTAGTTGCACAATACATTAGATCTTTTACATTTTCAAAATTTTTAGGAGCATTTTTTTATACAGTCGAATTTTATAAAGCTTTGACCTCCAAACATGAACCCCCTTATTACAAAACATGGTTTAAAGCAAAACCAGGTTTTAAAATACCCTCGTCTCTTTTTATTATATGACGTTAGAAAGTGACCGAGTGACAGTAAAACCTGGGTTTGCTTTAAACCATGTTTTGTAATAAGGGGGTAGCCGCCTTATTACATAAGTTCCTCATTAATAATAAGGGGGAAAATCTTTTGTACTGATTAAAAATGTAACAAGTGCAAAGCAAGTGCAGTACAAGTCGATGTTTGACCGAATTCGCCTTAGTCGCTTCTAAGATAGACTAGACAAAGCCTGAAACTGATTATTTTACTTTCGATGTTTGACTAAAAAGTTAGGTTCTTCTAGGTTTGACTAAAAATACATCAGTCAAAGGCCGTAGTTGAAATCTATTTCGGGGCGGGGTTTGCTGTAACAAGTCGGTCAAACCTAGGATGAACCAGTAATTCCACGAAGAGGCCGCATATCACGGAGGAAAGAAAGTCTTTCCTCCATAAGGAATTATAAGCCAATGTCATTGTGGGCCGTCGTGTTGGGCTTGCTTGTTTTGCTTCGATCGAGATACGCCTATTTACTACGGTAAATTCCAACCATCTGATTTCGTAGAACTAGGAAATCATGACATTGAAACACTCTCACGGCATAGCGATGGGCATCACGATGTTTGCAAATGTGTCTTTTTACTTCGGAAAATTTCAACTATCCGTCTCAATAGTACACGGGGAGCATAAAACTAACGTAGTTGGCGCGCAGATCAGTGTGGTTGTGTTCAATGCCGTCGTCGAGCACTGATACACGAACGCCGCTGCCATTGTATCCCATCTTGTATACTGGTAGAACGTTCAAATCTAACTTCGGTAGATTTTCGAAAGTATGAGTGTCTTGCTGAAAATAAAAAAATACATTATGTGAAAACAATGTATCTTACCAAAAACATTTTTATGTAAAATGTTGCCAAGACATATGGTTCGCACTGTCAAAAAGTTATCAGATCTCATGTAGCCAAAGCCAAGCTTGTAACTCTACATGCCCTTTCGCCCTAACTCTACAAGCCCTAACTTCACAAACTCTACACCTTAATCAAAATATGTGGCTATGTGACTAGAAGAACTATTGTAGAGTTATAAGCTTGGCTCTACATGAGATCTGATAACATTTTGACAGTGCCAGTTTAATTATAAACAGATTTCTACAAAAGCCTTACCAAATACCACTCGTGGCCCCACAGTTCATCATTGAACAAGGGTAGATGTGTACTTTCTTCAGACGACCTTTTCTCTATGATGAGAGAATCGTTATCGTCCACCCTCTTCACTCTGTGAACCACTTGATCGGGGTCTGGCGTTGGATATCGCTTAACTCTAGATTTTGAAAACAATTGTTCTGCCCATCTGACCTGTAAACATAATTCACTTTATAAGCCTCAAAACACAGTTTACTTATTAGGACGCTTCTACAGGGATTTTTGGTACTTTTCACATATTTAGGAACTTGGGATTGTGGGCTTTTGAATGACGAGCCGATTGGGTTGTCTACGGAATAAACGGTACGTGTCGGTTGGTCTAAAATTATATATCCGTTCAACCCTTACGATTTAGTTAAAATATACGCAAACGCAAACATACAAACAAAGACTCACATTTTTTTTAATGCAGGTTCGCAAAATGATCACGTCACGTGTATTCTCGCTCAAAGTTACCAGGCTATCAGAACTACGGTGAAGCTACATACCCCCATATGTAAACCTACCCTTCTGTCTTTGACTAGCGACGATGTGTGCTGGCTAGGGGCGCGCCGCTGCTTGCCATGTTCGTATTTTAAATACACGTATGTGTCTGGAAATCCGAGTACCTGTGAAAAAACAAATGTTCATTGCATAATAATAATATCATGATGAACCAGTAGGCCTAGACAAAAATCATTTCTGGTAACGCTAACGCTAAACGCTAATTCCAAAATGTATGGCAATGACATCACCTGTGGAAAAGACGTGTAACGTCACGCTAAGTTCGTAGACAAATTTAAAAATGTTCGGGACGCTAACGCTAACGAGGAGCGTGAGCGGTAGCGTGGCGTCTTTCTTATAAAATGGTAGACAAGCAATGATATTATACTAGAGATATGCTACCCTCATACTAAGCGGCGTTCAGTTATTGTTGAATTAGGCGAATGCGATAGATAATACGGAACGTATGGTACAGAAAGAGATAGCTATATGTAGCCGCTAAGCAAAATTACGACAATTGTCTGAATTTGTCTGCAACAATTTTCGTGCGTTAATGCGATATCTACCTCTTTTTATTATAATATCATTGTAGACAAGTGGTGTTTTTGACAAACGCAAGCGTCGATTTTAGCATTTATTGGTCACGCTCCTTAGCGGATGCTCGAACCCTGCCGCTAACGCTTCGAATGCCAGCGAGTTATAGTAAAAAGTGAATTTGTGATTGATATTTGACAACAAAATGCATTCGTTTGTGATTTTTATGGCGGCAAATAATGAAGAAGCGTGGATTAGGCGTCCAATAAGGACTCATCGGCATGATATGCAGGTTATTGCCGAAATGTCTTGGTTGGAACTTTGTACTATTGCATAAAAATATACTATAAATTATTAAACAAAATATCAACAAAAAAATCGATGAAAAAGAATACTTTAAAAAAATTGCTTTATTTGAAATAACGTAATAGAACGATTCCTGATTTAGTCCCTGAGTAGACGCGATAGTAATTTCATTACATTATTAGCAGTATCAGCAATTTTTTGTAAGAAGATATCGTTTCAAATGACCGCCAGTCTCTTAACTACCTACAGTGACGCCGCGTTCGACGTTTGATATTTGATGTATAAACATTTTTTTATCTGTATCACGCTAATTTCTATGGACAAAACAGCGTGTTTCCTTTCGACGCTGCGGAATTGGCGTTTCTTGTTTGCTTGGTGCTTTGTCTACCACTTGTCGTTAGCGTGCTCACGCTAACGTTTAGTCTGTAGCGTGTGCGGAAAAAACTATGGATGATTTTTGTCTAGGCCTTTGGCGCCATAGTTTAAAGTTGTTTATACATACCTAATGAATAAAAACTGAAGAACTAATAAGCTCTCTATTTGCGCAGTTTAATACGTACTAAGGTTTTTAAATATAATATTTCCATAGTATCATGTATGTAAAAAAGGGACTAAAAACATGAACCTACCCTGGTTCATGTTTTTTTTATAAGCTTTCGCGAACAACATTCATAGATTTAGAAAATTATAAATACAACTTAGTGATTCAAGCTTAGTGAACGAGAAGAAAACTCCTCATAATGGTCTTGTAAAACATAACTGTCACGATCGCGCGCGGCACACCGTACAAACTGTGTATCAACCATAGAGTAAAGTGTCGTCCATGGTATCAACTCACTCAACACTCGATCGTAATTCACGGTCAATCTTGTTTCGTCCAGATTCTACTAATAATATTTTATACGATCGGCGATCTTAACTTAGGATATTTTGATAGTAATATGTGCGTGAATTGACCCGATTTGGTTGTATAACTATAAGTTAGTTACCAGAGAAATAGCATAAAATAAATACCTCTTTTCGAAGACCCTCTTTGAGAATAGCTTATCCGAGAAAAATCAGCCCTCAATAAAGTAATATAATTTTGGTACTACAAAAATCTAGCGCGAAATTTAATTTACCCCATATTGGGCTCCTACTGATCATGATATCCTAGTATCTGGTGATACGTGAGTTCATGCGCCACGCGCTACCGTGTCGAGCGAGGAGCGAGCCACGTTCGTTCGGCGGCGGCGTCGCTGTTTTACGTTTTACGGAGGGTGAGTGTGCCGTTATCCTATTTATAGGGAGGGTCCACTGATGCAAGTACCACACAAGTACTATTGTGCACTGATACTGTATTGGTTCCTATTGAGTTTTATATATTAGTCCGGTATGAGTGCGAAGGTGTATTTGAAATACATAAATGATTTGAATTTGAATTTATAATAAAACTAGCTGTTCCGCGGTTTCACTCGCGTTCCCGGGATATAAAGTAGCCTATAATACTCGGGGATAATGAATCGAATCCGACTGGTAGTTCCAGAGATTAGCCCGTTTAAACAAACAAACAAAAAAACTCTTCCGCTTTATTATAGTAGTATAGATATATTATTGGCTAAGGCGTAATGTACACGATTTACGACAATGTGGCGGAAACTTGCAGAGTGACGTTGCATTTTCATTTTTATTTTCATAAATTCGTGTATTATATGAGTTTTATTGCATATAATCGGTGGTATTTTATCCAATAAAGATAATCCATGTGCACCAGTGAAGTGAAATAAAATGAATTATGTGTATCGTGACTTTTCAAGTTGTCTCAAAAAGTCCGTGAAGTGTTTTAGTTACATGACCACCATTGTAGTAAAACATGACTTTGATGGACGGTGACTGACTGAGGACTATGTGAAAGTGATTTATTGTGACTAGAACTTATAACTAAACTGGAAATTGGCAAAACACACAAGCCGTGTGACGCCGTTGTAAAAAAAAAGTAAAATCTGCAAGAATCATATTATTATTTTTTGTGGAATTTAAAGTTGCGCTTGCAACAATAATGTTGTTACACGTGGCGCTGGATACTCTGTGGCTTCGCAGGGCGGTCAAGTGAAATCACACGTTAAGTATTATAAATGCGAAAATAAATCTGTCCGTCTGTCTGTTACCTCTTCACGACTAAATAACTGAATCAATCGACAAAAGGGCGCGAGCGCGAGCGGTCAGCAGAAATGTGACAAAGTTGAACTATATAGATATCATCAGCAGGTGGTAGGGCATGAATATCGGAATCTCGGAATCTCGTAATATCGGAATCTCGGACCTTTTTTTCCGATATTACAATATCGGAATTGAGTGATCCAATATCGTTATATCGGAATCAAATATTTTTATCTATGCTATACGCTTGCAATACCAGGAGTATCATTCGCGCGTTGCCGACACGTCCCAAGCTGGTATCCAGGTGCTCCCGCCCATAGGTGACAGCAGTACTCCATATGAGGCCGGACTTGCGACTTGTAAAGTTGCAGCCTTTGCCCGATGTGAAGTACTGCCTCGCTCTGTTGAGCACTCCGAGCTTTTTGGATGCCAGCTTAACCTTATCTTCCAAGTGACTTCGGAACAAAACGTCGCTAGAAATGTCGACGCCAAGGATCCCGATGCTTTTACTGATGTTCAAGAAAGTGTTCTGGAATTGTGGAGCCACAGACCGTACAGTTTATTCTTAGCGGTGAACGCGCAGGCTTGATTCTTGGTGGGGTTGAAATGGACTAGGTTTAGTCGAGCCCAATCGGAGACATAAGTTAGTGTACTCTCGATTTCAGACACCAGCCGTTCGCGGCTTTCCTCCACCTCGGAACGAGGGATATTTGCACGGCCCGTGTAATGAGCGTCCCCTGTACTATCGTCCGCATAGCAATTAATGCCGTTAATAGACAGCATATAATTGATATGCAGAAGGAATAGTGTTGGGAACAGCACAGATCTTTGTGGGATGCCGGCATTAACGCCCATGTTATCGGAGCAGCTACCGTCGACGACGGCTTTTATACATCTACTGGACAGAAAGCTGCCGACCCATTTGCATAATCCCTCGGGAAGCCCGTATGCTGGCAACTTCGTGAGAAGACCCCTGTGCCAGACCCGATCGAATGCCTTCACCACATCTAGGCACACTGCCAATGCCTCACCTTGACTCTCGATGATGACACTTCTCTTCTTAATCAAACTAAGGAAGATATGGAGGACCTCTCGGCTCATTAAGAAACTACTAGTCTCCAATTGGGACTTGCAATCAACAGAGATAAGATGAAAATTTTAATAATAGACCGGGCGTAACTTAATAGATTGGACGTACTGAGAAAAATCTACATCTACCTCGGCTCTACCAATTCCAACACAGGACACTGTGAAGATGAGATCAGACAGAAGACGATGTGCAATCACAAGACCAGCAGTAGGAAGATTTGGAAAGACAGAAGTATAACTGGAAAACAAAGATTCGACTTATGAGATGCCTGGTCTTTCCGATCTTTCTCTAAAGAGCTGAAACTTGGTCCTTAAGCCTACAAGATAGCCGAAAAATGTACGCACTGGAGATGTGTTGCAGAAGACGCTTCCCGAAAATGCCGTTGACAGCCTTTCGTACCAATAACGCGATCCTGAAGGAGATTTGAATAACAGATAGGCTTTCGTCGACTGTGCAGCTTCAAATTCTCAAGTTCTTTGGTTACATATGCAGAAACGAACACTCGATGAAGCGACTTGTTGTCCAGAGTGGGAGGGTGTACTCGCAACGCTACGATCCACAAAAAATGGAAAAGCATTGCGAAAGCTGTAACCCTAGTCAAGGAGAACATTGGCGTTGAAGACCCACCATATACCCTATCTATTGCAACCACGACCCCTCTGACAAGAGTGCTTGACTGAGCAGAAGATGTTCTCAATCCAAATTTATAACGAACTAGTTGACCCCCGAGGTTTCACCCGCGTTCCCGGGATTAAAAGTAGCCTATAATACTCGGGGATAATTTAGCTTCCTATAAGTGAAAAAAAAAAAAAACGATTCAGACCGGTAGTTCCAAAGATTAGCCAGTTTAACCAAACAAAAAACTCTTCCACTTTATAATATTAGTATAGATAGATAATTAGTGCAGTTTATATAGGAATATGTGCAATTTATAAGGAATATGTTTAATTTATAAGGAATATGTGCAATTTATAAGGAATATGTGCAATTTATAAGGATGTGTGCAATTTATAATAAAAATGTCTAATTCCGATATTAATATCGGAATTCCGATATTGAGATCCAATATTGGAAATCAATATCGGAATTGAAAAACCTTCCGATATTACATGCCCTAGCAGGTGGCCATGCAGTCACACCATCGTGCTGAGTTAGCAAGAACGCTCAGCAGCTTACAGCACCTAGCAAATAGTATTCAAGATGTAAGCATAAGAGCCTCATATTCAGCATGACAAACCCGATACCGACTAATTAAAAACCTCCTCTTTTTTATGTCAGCTAAAAAAGATTCTGTCCATTGCCAAATCAACCCACCCCTACTGTAATTTACCCTATCCAAAATAGTCTCTTTCATATTCCTCTGTTCCTGGTATGTGACGTCTGAAACAATGGGATGTAGGCGGCGCCCTAGAAAATCTGTTTCAGGGCGGATTTCAATCGACCGGAAATCGAGCATACATGGGTTTCAAGTAGACTATTTCAGCAGCTATGGGGAAAATCGTTTAACATTTAAAGGATGTACCTAATCTATATGTTGGATCCACTCATCGATATGAGCAACGCGCTATGGCATCTTTATTATTGCGAAAAGAAAATATTTAGAGGGATTTTTGTTGAATAGCATCATAATAAAAAATAAGTTGTTCAAAGAGGAGTATTTCCACTAAGTGAAGTGCGAATGCTGCCGTCCCTAATCCTAACTAATATTATAAATGCGAAAGTGAGTCTGTTTGTTTATTTATAGTTTCACGCCTCAACTACTCAACCTATGGTATGGAGAAGGCAATTTTTTTTACATGAGATGGTTTAACCCTAGTCTATTAAAAGTAGTAAAGGCCATATAATAATATGACATTAGAAAGTAACGGAATGGTAACGGATATACATGTTTAAAACCTGGGTTTTACTAGTCTTGGCTTAAATCATCACATGTAATGAGACAGATTCTGATAACATCAAGATGCTACCTTTTTCATTACTTTAGACATGTTATTAAATTTTATAGTTCCTTAAATCTGATAGTAGCAGAAACGAAATGTGTGTGACAATGACAACACTGTCAAATGCGCGTCACACTAAAATGGATGCCGTCATGTGATGTCTCGAACACACGTATGTACCAGAGCTGCATAAACCAAAGGCGATGTGTGTAAGCAATGTGTTACACACATGACATGTCGCCGTCACATATATCAGGGCTAGGGAGGGGCTTGGCTTGCCGTACTGATAGTTGCTATACAAATTTTTTATAGTCACACAAGCACACGTGCCTAGCCTAACACATTCAACAATTCACAGAGCCTAACTGACCTAACGTAGGTTCTTAATATTTTATCAAAGTATCAACCATGAATTATAAAATATTTAGTGTATTTATTCTGTTGTCTAGCTAATTAGAGTATTTTAGAATAGGTACTGAGAAAGTATGTAAGTTCGGGCGGCCATGCAGCCATAATTATATTTTCTTTCGCATCGTAACGCTCATCCATCAGTTACAATATCAGATCCTTAACTACGAATACCTACTTCACCATCAAAATGTATGTTGAATGCCATGTTGTTTCTGGTACATACAATCTCTAGTCACACAAACAACCAAACCACACAATGTCTGACTCCAAGAAAACGGTGTGTTGTTATGGATGTCACACGTGTGTAGCACGTTACGTCCGTGGAGTCATGTGAGTTTCTAGAGTCACATGTACACCAGGAGAGCTTAGATCCAGAAGAGGTTATGTTCACATATGCACGAGTGTGAGGGTAGGGTTGGGGTAGGCCTATTACGATAGAGCAAAGGAAACAAGAAGGGCACGTTACAACATGGACGAATAGAACTCTATGGTTACAACATGCAAATTCAACGTACACTGGGAACCCCTGAGTAAAAGTTTTAGCACAAAGAAGTTGATTTAAACGAACGAAAAAATATATTTAAATAAAACATAAATGAAATGGACAGGATATCCACCGGTTATCAAAAATAAGATCGTATATACCTACCATCTTATGTTACTCTAGTATGAACGTACTATTGGTTTGCTAGGTCAATGTCATCATTTAAAATAAAAATACATTGACCAGCCATGTACCAGCCATACTGAACTGACTGATGTCGCTTCCGATGCCCAGCTTTTTCACCATCATTATTTACTGAACATAGGACACCCATGTTTTTATTGGTTTTGTAATTCAATATGCGTAAATAAATATATAAGAGAGGCGCCTAGGCGGTTTGCACATCCATTTAGCTTTGATTTGCGATTGGTGTATTTTATTTTAGTTAGTTACTTATCGTCACTAGATGTCACTGTGCAATTACTACATCGCGCTATGGTTACGTTCTCACGATATGGATATAGTCTCAAACTAACATTGACAATATAACTCTGGTTTCCCTTCAACACGAATAAATCTTTCGCCTTTTACTAAAGATTTCCGTGGAGGGGAACACTCAAATGAGTCTTTAAAATTTTTGATACCCTGCTTTACGCAGGGTTTATAAAAACATACTATACTATGTTAGCTAGATAGGTAGATAGATTCACTAATAAATTAACTGGACTAAGTAAGAAAGATTATCCTATTGATCTATCACTGGTAGGGAAATGTTAATGTAGTGATAGTGACTGACTGACTAGTGATCAGATAAGTTCTATGCACGTTTTATGGCTATTATTTGCCTAATGTTAATATATAATTTAATGTAATGGATAATTATTAAGTATAATAAGTTTTGCAATACCCTAACGGGGTCCATGTACTACATAATATAATATGTTATTTTGTGTACCTACATTGTGCAATAAAGAAATAATTTCTTTACAAATAAAATAGTCAGTAAATAGGTTTCTTTACAAATAAAATAGTCAGTAAATAGGTTACTTTACAAATAAAATAGTCAGTAAATAGGCAAGAATCGACTGAACCCGCCTTTAGATGTTAAACCGTTGTCCGTTACCGACCAATTAACCCATTCCTCGATGCCATCGTCCGTTACCCACGAAAAAAGCACAATACCTACATACTACACCTGTTTTATGAAATCCTGTTATCGAAGATATTTTTTTACGAATTATGTAAAATTTTCAAGTTTGTTTACAGCTCGGGCAGACTCATCGAGCTCTCAACTCATAGTTGGGTAAAAATATACTTTGGTAAGATGCTAGGATGCTAAACTCCTTTTTAGTAGCTAATCGGAACGAGAAGACTTCTCCATTGGATTACGACTTGCAATTTACCTATTCTAGTCATACTGCCCTACCTGGAATCATGAAATAATTATTTTCAACTAAGGTTTTCAGTAAAAAAAATCGGCTGTGTGTGTAAGAAAATGTCTAGTATCAGAGATACACACAACCAAAATGCAACCCTGCTGAAAGATGCAGTCCGTCTCACTCACTCATGTCATCGACTATCTCCGCCCCTTTGTTTCAGAAATAGACCGTCACTGAAACTTGCTGAAATTTCAGTCCTCGTGACTTATGTGCGCCTGGTGTCGCCGACGCTAAATCTACAGTTAGCGTCGCCTGAAAAACTTAACTGCCGTCATGGCGAGTCATGGCAATACTTTCGGACTCTCTTCCTTATAAATCAGATATTGAATAAACAGATATTAAAACGTTTTTCTACTGTTCAATAAAGTTAATATTTGAATCAGCTATAGTGTAAAAAATAATACAGCAATTGAGAGTTGAAAGCAAAATTTTTGTCGTCGTAGCCCGCCATTTAACAATGCTTTCTTAATTCAAAGGCATTTTATCAATTTAACGTAAGTATTTTGAATGAAGTTACGAAAGCTTGAAGTGATGATTAAAATAAAAAAAAAACGTTTATTTTCATGCAAATTATTAAGTTATGAAAATTATCATGCTATTTTTACAGCACGTACAACATCAATTTGTTTAAATAGATAATAAATAATATAAGCAAATAGGTAAATGATTAAACCGTATAAACGTTCGTAGCTACAGCTAGCGCCATCTGTTTCAATTTCATTAAACTATTTGAAATTTTTGTGTGCGCTGAAAGAAGTCGAAGCACCATTTGGAAAGCTGTATTATAAAAACAGTAAATAGTTCAGTAATTAAACACTAGCGAGCGCTTAAACATATAACTTCCGAATTATGTATGCCACTGTATATTATGTTATATTGATTTCGTAGGACTGGCTCCAAGTAGAATTAGAGCCGATTTGACTGGAATCCAGTTCTGGATCTGCAATAACATCGCGGCTGAGGGAGAAGGGGTGGCTGCCTGCTATCAGAAACATGTACTTAGTTATATAGGTAGTTTTCGATCTATTATATGCTAATCTCCTATTATTAGTTAAGTATGTTGATGTTATTGCGGCACTGTCGGCGATATAAGGAAAGGCGAAAACTTCCCTTAAAAAGTGTGATTTTAGTATCTTTACAATAAGGTTTGTAAAATTGCAAAATTTACTAAATACGGGCGTTCAAAATACAAAATACGGAGTTCGTAACTAACTCGTAGAGTTCTCGTAGACCCGTAGCATATGAAATATTTGAAGATATCGTAAAAGAAGGCTTAGCTTATGCCTTGGTACATCACAAAGCTGACAGTGATGAATAGTCGAGATGTCATATTAGAGCGCAAAGCGATGATGTATGTGATAAATGTATAGAAATAGAATGGACTTGTGATATTCTCAGCTTATTTTTCCTTTGGATGTATCACAGAATGCTGTGTATATTCTTTCTATTGTTCATGTAAGCCTGGTCAATTAACATCAAGTGCGAGATTCACTCGCTTAGACGTAAATCTAGTTAGGCGTTTAAATAAAAACAACTAAAGAATTTTCTAGTGTGGGCGATCTTATACACGGTCGCGTCACTTCTTGTTATCTAGACAAGAGACTACGCTAGAAAAATAAAATGTTTTTGGTCTTTATTGACTAAAAGCATAAATAGATTTAATTTTAGTGTTAACCTATACATTATAGTAAGTTCAGCTATCTGGTCCCTATGGGTAATAAGCTAAGCGAGCTGTACCATGGGGAACCATGGAGTATACATACAGGTCGCTTAGGGCCCCTGGAAGAACTATTATCTAGAATTTTCTGGACTCAAACTGATTTAGTTAGGTACCTATCTGTAATATACAATTTGTAGAACTCTTAGTCCGTATCCAATGACACTAAAAGCTAATACTTTGCATACAAACTAAGGTTACAAAGAAGAAAAGCAAACATGAGAATTCATAAACGGTCAAAAACCGTAGACAAGGATCAAATCTGTGCGTCATTAGAGATGAAATATATTTCATACAGGCCTTGTCTTTACTGTTTGGGAATGACACTTAGTTAATTTGTATTTAACAGTTTGAATTTCGAACAAAACGTAATAGTATCAGGTGATTTGTCACGGGCGCACAGGACATGAGGGGCGCGGGGGCGCAGGGGCGGCTAGAGGCGGCGCGCCGTGATTGGCAACGCAAACTGAAACAAATGGTACAACTAATTCCTAAACATTTGTCATCATTAAGTATTTATTCACATTGGGACTTACTTCTGATATATTCTTCTAACATATTATTTGTACAAAGCGTAGAACACCTTATAAATCAAAGCACAATATTATCTAAAGACATGGTTATATACTAGCTTTATAGGAGTCCCCGAAGCGTTAGGCTTATTTTAACTGGTTAATGTGCATTAGATCACTTGTTAGTATAATTAAATAATGATCTATGCGAAAAGTTTGGCAAGCTGATGGTCCGCTTGATGGTAAGAGGTCTCCGCCACCTGGCGAGTATACCAGGAGATCAGATAAGCTGAACAGATAAAAAACAAAATAAAACCTTTATAAAATACCAGGGCGTCTGAAATGGAAGCTAAAGCACAGAATAGATAATAGTACTGCTAAAGCAAAATTGCAAATGGAACATTTTTATTCGAATTCTCGGCAGATGCTTCGTAATTCAAATATTTTTTATGGTCACTCATAAGATTCGTTTACGAATTGCACAATATCTGCTGTGAATTCAAAAAAAATAATTCCATTAACAGTATTGCATTTGCTTCTTATTAGCCCCCCGGTACAAACTATTCATGATGCAAGTTTTCGTAGAAACACATTTTCAATAAGTAGGTACCTACACCTGTTTACTTTATCTTTCCTATACTGGTATAGGTATTATGTAAATTTGGATTGGTTCAGCCATTTATTTGGACTTTTTACCTAATACAGTTTTGCACTATCCAATACCTCACTAAGAAGACAATAACCCAAGCAAAATTTCAATTAATAACACTGAAAAACTAATAATTGGTTGCAGACCGGTATAAAAACTTACCCCCTTATTCATAATAAAGTTATCAAACGTTGATTAGCTAAAATTCTGAAGTCTTTATCTGACACGTGACATTTGGTGATCAAAAGAGTGAGACGGAGGACACTATTACACTGATTTAGTTAAAAAGCGATTATGAATAAGGGGGTTAGCCCCAAAAATCTATCGTAAAGTGTCATTTTCTGAAATAAAATCTCTCGACACGACGTTAAAAGAATATTTGCATCAAAGTCAAGTCAAAGCCATTTATTCAATTTAGGCCCCAGAAGAGCACTTATGATGGTCACATTTACTGAAGTTACCACCGGTTCGGAACTCGGCCTTCAACTGAGAAGAATCCGGCAAGAAACTCTGACTATGTTTGCCTTTTTTTCCAAATAAATGCATGTTTAGTACATGCTGGTTTCGACATTTGTTTACGTCAGATGGATTTAAAAGAATAATCGTTTTTGTTTTTTGTATACCATTTGTATACATTGTTTCAGGAAACACAAACAAATGCACGTTGCCGAAAGTTTCAATTTGTACGCAAGGCTTCGTCAAATCATGTGACGTACTTGAATGGAACGTATTTTGTGGTGGGCAGACAGCTGTTGACAGACTTTTAAATAACCCAATTGATGACAAACAAAGCTTGCGCAATCGTTTCTCTCTGAAATGGTCATTGATGCTGGAGTTTTTCATAGGACAACCACATCTCAGTTCTGTAATCTGAGGGGTATAAGGTTTTTGTTCAGGTACCTTTAATCCCTGTTTTAATAGGAAGTGGAGTTCTGAGCTTTTAATTATATATTGGTGCGATACTGACCTATTAGCTCTGGAATTCACATTTATGTCATAAATGCTTTTTGCTTCAACAGAGTTCTTTTATAAATGCGAAAGCTTGTGGGTAGTTGTAAGTTAGCTTGAAGATTTTTTTTACTCAATCACGCTTCAATTGATGTACATATTTGGATGAAACTTGGCACATAGATAAACCATAGTTTCTTACAGGTCTTCTCTTGAAGGCAGTGTTCCCGTGGTAACTTCAGCGGATCAAAGCCTGAACTGATTAAATTGATTTCACTTCGACGAGAATAAAACAAAAAACTTTATTTATTTTTATTTTCAATACCAAACCCACGCCATAAAAGCTCAATAGAAATAATTGAACGAATAGATAAAACAAAAGTTAATAAAAGTTTATTAATTATGAAATCCCATTGTCGTGTATGTCGCACAGAGATAAAATATGTTTGATAATCTGTGCCAATATACTGTGAGCTTTATCGCTGGTGCCCACTTGAGATACCATGCGCATAGCCGTCATCATTTTGATTTCAACACTATTACAAATATATGCTCTCTGACGTTCATTAGGCAACATTTTCGGATCTCTTTGTTGATCGGTTTGATTGAGCGATATATTGACTTACTTATTATTCCATATGATTTACATTTTTAAATATAATTAAAAATAAAACATTTAAAAATATAAAAAATAGTCTTCCGCTGGTGTCGGGAGCAGGGTCCAAGCTACCGGTGGTTAGGGCTGCAGAGACAGGAACTTTCTCACAATGCTGGTCGTATCGAGGAGTACTGCCTTCTGAATCAGGCCCTTGATCCAACTGCCTAACGAGAGCCTCGAGAGATGTTGGTCGAGGCTTTCGGCCATCAGGCCATTGGCCGTTACGACAATCGGCACAATGATAGCCGAGCTCACATTCCACATGTCGACAACCTCGTGCGCTAAGATTTTTATTTATTTTTTACTCAGCTTTTACGAGGTTCTGGTCATGTGGAATGGTAACATTGACTATCATTGCGCGGCGCGCTAATCGGTCTATCACCACTATATCAGGCTTATTGGCAACTAGCTGTTCCGCGCGGTTTCACTCGCGTTCCCGGGATATAAAGTAGCCTATAATTCTCGGGGATAATGTAGTTTCCTATTAGTGAAAGAATTTTTCGAATCCGACTGGTAGTTCCAGAGATTAGCCCGTTTACACAAACAAACAAAAAACTCTTCCGCTTTATTATACTATTGTTCCATTATTATACTGCAACGTTTTAATCGTTGCTGTCTTCAACTGTTCTCGATAATGCAAATATAAATTGAACATTATTATATTTCATGAGTTCCTGGTACCTACTTTGCATCTTCACATATTTATGGAAAAATTACATGAAATCGACGTTTAATTTATCTCTGTATTCCACCCCTATTATATGCGAAAATAAGTATGTTTGTCTGTCTATTTTCTTTTTACTTTTCACGGCTAAACCTCGAAAGAGTTCGTGATAAAAAATATAGAGAGACATATCCACATAGGTTTCTTATTATCCCGAGTGTAAGTATTTAGTAATCTGTGCCCGAGTGTTCTAAAAAATATTGAAAGAAGAGGAAGACTGAAAAAGAGATGGATGGATTAGTTATGTGAATGATAAATGAGTAAGAAAGGAGTGAATGCTGATATGGCTGATAGAAGAGCCGAATGTTAGTGTAGCTAATAATGGAATAATAGCTGAAATATAGAAGTTTGTAAATCAATAGAAACCATATAGTCTCTCACGTGGGCATACAAATATTCCGAATTGAGTAAAGAGAGGTATTGTTAACAAATATTTTCAGATAGAGCATAGGAGTAGGCACTCAAGTTGATGAAATCATTCGAAAGTAAAATAAAACAAAATCGATCTTATTATTTTAATTACGCATTACCTACTTATTTTAAGAGTTTATTACAATACCAATCGAAAGGACAAATGTATCAGTTACCTACCAAAAAAACCGGCCAAGTACGAGTCGGACTCGCACACGGAGGGTTCCGTACTATAATAATAATATTGTAACCTTATTGAAATTGACTGTGAAATGAATAGGCGCAAAATTTAAAAGTACCAAAATTTACCTTAATTTTCAACATTTTTATTTTTCGGAATGTTCCCTTTACTTGTGCTGTGAGACCTTCTTTTTGCCAAATTTCGTGATTCTAGGTCAACGGGAACTACCATATAAGTTTCCGACCCAAAACCTAAGTACTTCCGGTTGACCTAGAATTATCAATTTTGGTTAAAAACAAGGTCTTACAGCAAAAGTAAACGGTAAATTCCGAAAAATAAAAATCGTTGCAAATGAAGGTGAATTATGGTACTTTCAAGTTTTCGCCAAAAATCTAAATGTACCCATATCTTTTTATCGTGTTGACCCAGGATCTTGATTTTTATACACTTAATAAGGACTATAGACCTCAGTATCTGGCATAAATTTCAACTTGCTTGGACTTATCCACCCATTCCTGAGAAAATCGGTGGTAGCACACGGACAGACAGACGGACAAGATAGTGATCTTATAAGGATTTCTTTTTTTACCTTTTGAGGTACGGAACCCAAAAATTAAGTGAAATTATTTACATCAGCCATTTTAATTAAAATATATTAAACGAATTCCAAGCTCGGAGCTTATTTATATAATTAAAATCATAATTGTTTTCGGTCGGGACCTTTTTAAATGAAGAGCGGACAGGGAACAATAATAAACATTGGTTGTATAACATGGTGTATAAGAAAAATATTACAGTTTGAAGATAGTAGATTGTTATGGTTGGTAGATTGGTCGAAAGGAATTAGTTCCCATACGAGGTATTTAGACGCCCGAATGCAACGAGGGCGGCTATATTCCGAGTAGGAATTGATGTCTTTCACCCGTGTTTGAGCACTCTACTTTTCATTTCGAATATAAGGAAAATAAAAAAGTAGTTTTTTGTAAATATTTATATTTTCTTATCGCCACTTCATAAAGGCAAAAGATTTTTGATAACTGTATTTGCTTCGTCTTTAACAGAATCTGGGGTGAATGTTTCATAATCACTTAGTTTTTAATAAGATATTAGTCTTAATCCGAGATTTCGATACAGCTTACAGAGTTAGTATCCCACCAAATTATATAGTCTATTTAAAATTTTAACTTTAGTTTTTTTTTTATTCACACTGGCCGTTTATACACTCACAAGACCACAGCTTTTTTTTCTTAATTATGTTAGATTTTTTACAGCCGACTGCCTAACCAAATTTAGTTCTATTTTTAAAATGTATTGCCACACATTAGAGAGGGAAGCAATTACTATGAGTCTTTCCCGCCCAAAGATGGGAAGTAGCATTTTCCACTCGCTACTCGGATCAAATGAATAATAAGAATAAGAAGAATGGTCATAAGAATAGGAAGAATGGTCCAACCGAGAGCCAAAAATTATTATGGAGAGAGAGTGTCACAATATCTTATACCAAAAATATTCAATAACATAGAACTGTTAAGAAAGCAACCTAAATTAAGTAAGAGTACACTGAGGGAGGCATTGCTCGATGAGGCTAACTTCACTTGAAGAGGCGCCATCGAGAAATGAATCCACTCTGCATGTCTTGTTTTTTTCTTTATTATTATTTTTTGAATAGAAGTTGTCATTAAAAAAAATAATAAAAAAATTACCGACTTCCACAAGGGGAGTTCTTAGGGTAATTTTAGCTTAGTTGTTATTATATGTTGCATGTAAATTTTTGCCTTTCTTGTATGTATTTTGAATAATGGTAGGTATAATAATCTGTAAAGAGCACGTCTCGCCATCAAACTTCATAGTTTGGCGAGTAGTGTATGTTATATTAATCATTTATTTTCAATAAAAAAAAAAAAAAACATACTTTCCCAGTATGAGAAATGAAAAAAAAAAAAAAACAACCGTGGAAGTATAAAAAAAAAGAGTTGGGTTGCTTTTTGGCGGAAACTTGCAGAGTGACGTAGCATTTTCGTTTTTATTTTCATAAATTCGTGTATTTTGAGTTTTATTGTGTATTTTCGGTGGTATTTTACCTAATAAAGATCATCCATGTGCACCTGTGAAGTAAAATTAAATGACTTATGTGTATCGTGACTTTTCAAGTTGTCTCAAAAAGACCGTGAAGAGTTTTAGTACAATGACCACCATTGTAGTAAAACATGACTTTTATGGACGGTGACTGACTGAGGACTTTATGTGAAAGGGATTTATTGTGACTGGAAACTATAATATAACTCGACACTGGCAGAAATGAGCCCTAATTTGGGCTTGGTTGCCAAACTTAAAAATAAGAAGAAGAAGAAAGAGTTGGGTTTTCTTATATTGGACAAATTACGGAAACGGCTGATCTGCTAAGATGGGATTTCAGAAAATGCTGAACCATCCTGTAAGAGTCCAATCGCAATAGGACTAGCTATTTCTAAGATCACCCCAATAAACGCATTCTCCCGGCGTCCTTACTGTAGTGCCCACTTGATGGAAAGCAGATACGCTCGCAGATAGGGTCATTGTACATTGTACCGTAGCCTACTAGCCTACTGACGCTTGAAACCATTGGTTTTGGATTGCTGACCCTATAAAATATCTTCAAACCCTTTTTAAACCATGGAACTGGTTGATGATTGCATGGGGTTCTTCTAGAAGGATGTAAAGAGATACTGGCGCCGGCTGAACATCAGCGCTGTGTGTTAATTGCAGTGCACAGCATTATGCTGAGCTGGTGGCCAATTTGTCTTCTGCCAAGCTGTCTGTCAAAGACAGCTTTATCACCGAGGAAAATACTCTACTTGTCGTACCATTTGCGAAAAAATTAACACAATAATAATATGAGATAAGCATTTATTAAAAGTGGTATTTATTAAAAGAGTATTTTCCTTAGTCTTAGGTGAACTTAAATCCCTCGCTACACTCAGGACTCGTCTTAAATCCCTCGCTTTTCTCGTGATTTAAGTTTTTAACACCCTCGCTACGCTCGGGAGTAAACCTCGAGTCCTTCGTTACGCTCGCGATTTAAATCGTCACCCGCGACAGAAGATACTGCTTTATCCCCTTGGTTAATAATTTACTATTTCTTTCTTTCTTTCTAGATATTTGCACGGTCGGCAACGCGCGAATGATACACGGTGTTGAAAGCGTCCATAGGCTACAGTAACCGCTTACCATCAGGCGAGCCGTATGCTTGTTTACTACCTTAGTGGTATAAAAAAGAGACAAATATTTTTAGCGTTATTTATTATTATTATTCGTTAGAGTTATGGATAATGATCAGCTCGTGGTGAACGAACAGTGATGTGACCAAAGTCAAAGCCATTTATTCAATTTAGGCCCCAGAAAGGCACTTATGAATGTTAAATTTACTGAAGTTACCACACCGGTTTGGAACTCGGCCTGCAACTGAGAAGATCCCTGCAAGAAACTCAGCAAGTCGTTTTAAATATTTTTTGGAAAATCTGACTGTTTGGTTCTTTTTTTTTTCAAATTATTAAGTATTGTTGGCAACATGTAAGCTTCTGTGTGTTTTATTTTGAATTGAATATATCTTGTATATCGATTGAATTACCTTCTCTTTTATTATTTTATGTACTTCGGTACTGTATATATTTATTGTCGATTCGGCAAACTGGTGTGTTTTTCAATTCGACACGAATAGACAATAGAAAATGCAAATAATGTCCTTTCAATAGGTATATATTTTTTTGATATATGCATTAAGGAATCAAGTATTTACGCACCAACCTGTTATTATATCATAACATAATTGTTGAAGTATTCAGTCATTCAGTATAGATGCCAGAAGTTTATTTTTAAAAGTTTATGGTGCTTTATTTTGATTAAAAATATTATATAATAATTTGAATTCCGATGATGATAGCTGTTTTCAATAAATCTAGGTCCTAAAAAGTAATGGTCTATCAATTGTTATCGCGTTTTAAAATCTTACCGGTCCCCCATAAATATATCCCAGCTCGGGAGCCACCAGCTGCGCCACCTCCTCTCCGCCATCAACTCGAACAGCCCACTCGTTGAAGAACTCCTTCGCATGCTCTAACCCGTTATGCACTCCGTGGTACCCATATTCTCCTGGTACCCAAACCTTATACTCCGTTGGATCATAAAAGTCATACCACGAAAACACAGTGACAAATAAACTCGGTAATAAAAACAAAAACTGAAATAACGACATGTTCTTTTTCACGAAAATGTTTTTGCAGAATACTAGGTATCCAGTACGAGCGAGGCCGGTGTCCAAACAAACACTAACGGCCGGATGGAAAACAAGAGTGAAAAAGCATGATTTTTTCCCCCAGTGACGTACACACGAGTGTCGCGACACTATAGTCGATTTCCATTTGTGCGGCGGAATCTGCAAACGAGAAAGCATGAAGCTTTGATAAAATATTTGTGGGTTATAAATGTATTATCAAAGATGGTAAAATCTATATTTATGTGATTTTTGAAGACTTCGCAAAAAAATATGTAACAATATTTTGGCCAGATTACCACGAAATCCAGAAGGAAACTTTATTTCAAATTATGTCGCATTAATTACTAACATCATTAATCTTACCACAGAAAATACAAATAAAATCATATTTTCAGTAAAAAAAATATGTTATTAGTCAGCTGACTAATAGCCAACAACTTACTACTTTCGGACTTCACCACAACCCCGCTTTATTGTCATCATAAAATAATTCATTTTTAGGGTTCCGTAGCCAAATGGCAAAAAACGGAACCCCTATGGATTCGTCATGTCTGTCTGTCTTTCTGTCCGTCCGTATGTCACAGCCACTTTTTTCCGAAACTATAAGAACTATTACACTGTTGAAACTTGGTAAGTAGATGTATTCTGTGAACCGCATTAAGATTTTCACACAAAAATAGAAAAAAAAACAATAAATTTTGGGAGCTCCCCATACTTAGCTGAAACTCAAAACCATACGTGTGGGGTTTTTTCGTCAAACCCATACGCGTGGGGTATCTATGCATAGGTCTTCAAAAATAATATTGAGGCTTCTAATATAATTTTTTTCTAAACTGAATAGTTTGCGCGAGAGACACTTCCAAAGTGGTAAAAAGTGTGTACCCCCCTGTAACTTCTAAAATAAGAGAATGATAAAACTAAAAAAAATATATGATGTATATTACCATGCAAACTTCCACCGGCATTTGGTTTGAACGAGATCTAGTAAGTAGGTCATCATAAATCGTAAACCTTTCATTCAATCAACACAAATATAAAAAAAAAATACATTTTTATATTATGTTTCTTGCTGCTACGAAACCCTTCATGGGCGAGTCCGACTCGCACTTGGCCGCTTTTTTAGGGTTCCGTACAAAAAATACAAAAAGGAACCAAAGGGCACCCTTGTGGGACTCCGTTCGCCTGTCTGTCCGTCTGTCTGTACGTGTGTCTGTCTGTCTATCTGTCATAGCGGCATATTTCAGTTGCGCATTTTTCGACTTATGATGAAAACTAAACTCTCTTGTCTCCGACGTTTGTTTGCTTTTTTTTATATATACCGCTAAGGTGGCTAACTAGCATTCGGCCCGCTTGATGGTAAGCAGTTACCGTAGCCTATGGAAGCTTTCAACACCAGGGGACCTAAAGCAAAATATACATAAGTTGATGAACGAATATTTATCCGTACAAACATTATAGGAAAAATAGAGCAATGTTGCTAAATAGCACAGTTTTTTAAAATTTATCAAATTCATCACAAACATACAAAAACTTTAACATACAAAGGAATTATAATTTTCTAAGGATGGTACAGAACCCTCCGTCCAGTCAAGCTCACACTTGCCCACTTATCCTTCCATTGTTATTCCTTTTATAAGTGTGAATAAGTAAAGGAAGGATGTATAGAAACCAAACATTCAAGTAAAACCATTGGTAAATTTTTCCTTGAGAATACCATTGACTATGTAGTCATTGAAAAGTACAAGGAGGAAACTTACAGTCAATTTATGGTATAATAATACTAGTTTCCGCTAATCGAAAGTGTCCGATGTGTTAATCCAGAACATTCTATCCGTCTGAATTTCATCAAAATTCGCTCAGTAGTTTTTGCGTGAAAGAGACGTCGGGGCTGTCATGAAGGTCGTGGGCTAGTCCTACAATGAGCTTGAATGAGGTTTCGGTGAAGGAAAACATCGTGAGGAAACCATAGTTCGGTGGTAGGGTACTTTGTACTACCCGCCAACATGAAACAGTCTACCCCCTCATGTTGAACGGTGTGTTCCAACAGCAGCATTTTTTTTATACCACTAATGTGACAAGCATACGGCCCGCCTGATGTTAAGCAGTTACCTTCGTAGCCTATGGACGCTTGCAACACCAGGGGTATCACTTGCTAGTTGCCGCCTCTGCAGAAATTCTTCACACCCTTTTTGAAGAACCCCATGCTGTACTCTATTGGGAAAACCACGGCGGGGAGCTCATTCCACAGTCTGAGCGTCCGCGAAGAAAACTCCTTTGAGCCCGCACAGTTCGAAACAATTCTGGTTTCAATGTGTGAGGATGGACTCCCCGTCGATGGCGAGAGTTGCGATCCCGTGGGGATCAAGAGGAACAATTCTTTAATTAGAACTCTCTGCGTTGTACAAGCGGTAGAAGACACATAAGGAGGCAAAGCCTCTCCTCAGACTGAGGGACTCTAAACCGCTTGTGAGCTCGGGATCGTCAACAATTCTGAAGGCACGACGCTGAACCGCGTCTAAAGGTCCAAGCTGGTACCCAGGAGCTCCCGCCCACAGATGACAACAGTACTCCATATGAGGCCGGACCTGCGACTTATAAAGTTGCAGCCTTTGCCCCGATGTGAAGTACTGCCTTGCCTCGCTCTGTTGAGCACTCCAAGCCGCAACTTGAGGCTCCTTTCTAGGCTCTGTGTGCCTACCACCTTCGACCACATCATCACTAATCTTAGTGAGATTGTGTTCAAACGCCCTATCCATAGTAAAATACACACACTCGTAAAACATTACCATCTTCTGTGTCGGTCGGTTAAAAAAACAACCTTGATTCAACTGTTTTGAATATCCAAATCGCTATCTATATACAGATCGTTGTTTTGGTCAGCGACAAGCGACTCAGGGTCGATAATACAAATGATACTGGTGCTAAAAAAATATAAAAAAAATACTTTATTTTTTTTAAATAATAAAAATAAAAAAATAAAAATTTTGAAAATCATGTAATAAGCTAAAGTGTAGACATAATACTCAACGGGAGTACGAGGGAGTAAAGGGGTGGGGCGATGGCGGCTTGTGCCTAGCTCTAGTCTGTGCACGTGCCTAGTAACCATACTTTTCGGTAATTTTATTTCAAATTGAATAAGGTATTTCTCAACATATTTACAGTATTTAATGGAATTAAGTCCATTTTTGGGGAATATATATTTTGTCCTGGGTCGCTTGTCGCCGACCAAAACAACACCCTGTATATGTAGATACCAATATATTTTTTCAATAGCAGATATAAATATAAGATGGCTAAGAGATGGCTATTTATTATGTTACATTGCACAACGTGTGCGTAGCCATGCGGCCGTGAGCCGCGCGTCTGCGTGCGCGCATCTATCAGCAGTGAGTAAACAAACAATCTTATAGATAAACTATTGTGGCTATGCTACGATGGAAAAATGGGATTTAAAAGAAACAATCTTGTTTTAATATATAACTCCATTTTTTTTTCTGACTGTGAATCAGTTCTAGACATAACTAAGGATTGGTTGTGCTATTGAGGCACAAAGAAAGGGGTAACAAAACGGTATCTAGGTAATATTATCGACTGCAGCGCCATCTGCCGGGCTGATTTGTGAATCTAAACCATCCAGGGCGCCACCCAAACGCATACAAAAAAAATCATTCAAATTGGTCCAGCCGTTTAGGAGGAATTAAGTGACATACACACGTGCAGAAGAATTTTATATATAAAGAAAGATAGTTAGAATATGTTAGGATATTAGATTAGTAACAAAAACTCAAGGGACATCTCGAGTTATCTGTGAGTAACTTTGTCTCAACGTTATTTTTGAAATTAATGTTATAATTATGAATGAAATTACACATAGCGACTTCTAGTTGCAAGTGTTCTCTGAATATGAATTTCTATGCAAATGTATTAAATGCAGCTGTTTTTCTTTGCGTGCTGACTTCATATATTTTATAGTTTCTTCCGAAACACTTGCTACTTGTTGCTGGGATGCACTGATGAATGCACAGAGTAAGAAGTACCCCCGAAATAGACGTTGTGTGGCATAATAACATGGTTTATTTCGAATAATACAATCTAGTCTTGTGAATTGACTCGTCCATGCTTCTGAATGATTCTCGTTTAGGCCTAAGAGTCTGGTATAAATAAACTAGACTAATCTGTAATAATCAGTCAACAACGTTTTATCTGGTGAAATTGAGGTTGATATACTTTGCATATATGATAACTACATCATTATTAAATATTGGCCCTTAAGACCTCATGGTTTAGGATGGATTAATTTAAAAATTATCAATAAAATTATTTCCATAATAGGTATACATTGTAAAAGAATATGTACCCTTGTCAATATATTTATGACACCCAGTAGTAATTACTATTACTTGTCATAACAAGTAATAGTAATTAATACTAGGATCACATATGATCCTAGTATTCTTTATTTGTTAATGCTTTTTAATTATTAATTATCCATGTTGCCATTGGATTTCCGCTGGGGTATGTCAAATAGGCATTTCTCCAAATAGCCCCACAATGTGTCTATATTAATTAAAGTAGTGTGGCCACAGTAACAACGGCACACAGAATCGTCCATGACGGATAAAATATACGTATTCCGTACTGCGGCACGCACTCTGCTCTATTTTTGGACCATTACTAGCCAAACTGCCAGCGACTGTCAAACTTTTAGATAAAACTCTGCAATTAGGTTAACAGGCTAAATTAGAAAATAAAGAAATTAGGTAACTTTAAATAAGTACATTATATTTAAAAGCTCTGTAATAAATACCTGATAATTGAATTGAAAGAATACATGTTTCATTCGGCGGCTTCCCAGCTTCCCACAGTTTACAATAAAGTGAGACGTTGAATGCTTTTCGTGGTCTCATTACGTGGGTACCGGCTTCGCTGTTGTCCAAAAACTTCGCAATGCCGAACTTTGCTAGGCTTCCTATAATAATCAAAAGTCCTCGCTAAACAAAATTGTTTCCAATTCTTTATTTTATGTAGCTCGCCTTCGCCGTTATTTCTTCATTGTTCTTTAGTTAAAATATTTTTAAAAGATTCAGTATTGGAACAGACAAGCGATATTGTGTGTTAAATCGCTCTATAACAGTTACGAATGATCTTATTGTATCTCAATCTTAGCGCTTACACGACTTTGCATAACAGGGCGTCGACACCACACAAAATGTTGTTTCAATAATTCATTCAACCATCGATTACTCACGCATGATGCAACGGGAGCCAACCAATATACAACTAACTAGGTATATTGTTCATATCATGAAGTTTGGATATCTCTGTTCAAACGCATATCCGCGAGTGGCGCGCACCCGCAGTCGCAATGCGCGCGCCGGACCGCTCCGCGGCTTCTGCCGCATTACTTCTCTTCTACCATGTCAGCCTGGTACTTTGCTATCAAGAAGATAGAGGATACCTCGTAGAAGACACGTACCACGATGATGCGGTCGACGTGTGAGTGTGTTATTTTTGTGAAGGAATACCCTGAATCATCAGTGCGGGATTTTTTAAATGTAATCTGTTGGCGGAAGTGATGATCGTAAAGTATGGTTGCTGTGGTTATTTTTGGTATCTCGGTAACTGGGTTATCAAAAAGTGTAGAAGTCGCCCAAAATTCAAATAAATATGAAGGAAATAATTGTATGTAATTTTTAAAGGTCCCTTCACGTCATTTTAACGTATACACTTCGTAATTTTGTAATATTTTTCATACAGGACTTCTCTTCCTGAAAACAATCATTAATATTTGTACGTAGTATTTATATACTCTGAGTTAATATTCATATCGCGACAATGTCATGCAAAGTCATAGAGAATTTTAAAATATTCAATACTTAATTGTTTCCGCTAAGCGAATTCTAAGGTTACTGCACCAGGGTCAAAAAATATATCACAGTTATTTGTACATACAAAAGTTCAACGGAACTGTAAAAAAATCCCCTCCTTATCAGGTCAATTGAAGTACGAATCAAAATAATGTTGAGTGCGTTTATTAAAAAATCCAAGTGCGTGGGTCGTCGACTGCAAATGAATGAATGCACCACATAAATTGAACCAACTTTAATATGAGTACTATTCAATGTATAGGTGATATGAATAGTAAGTAACAGAGGCCCATTGAAGTAATTCGTAGAAACATGAGCGAGTGATAGATGAAAGATTGCATTTAGTAATTTATGTTTTCATTTCGATGTGAGACGGAATAAGGAACTTAGATCTGCCAAGACAGCCAAGCGAAGCGAAAGGGCACTACCAACCTTTTCTCGAAGCGCTTCGTCGTTTTTTTGAACCCTTATAACTTGGGTTTGGGTTATACCAGATGAACAAAATTCTCAAGATATGATGTCAATAGTAAACTTATTAAACATATTAAGTTTCAATAACATAGCTCTTATACTTTTGATTTTATTGATATCTAAAAAACCCCGATTTCGTCACTGACTCACTGATGATCATAAAAACTCACAGGGTACTTCCTGAAATCTTAGAAAGCTGAAATTTGGTATGTAAGCTTATATTAGTACACAAACAAGAAAAATATTATAAAACTTGGAAATTTCAAACAAAAAAAAACCATTAAACAACTTACAAAAAGAAGTGAAATCCCACCAAAAACATATTTATGTAAAATGTTGCCAAGACTCGCACTATCAAAAAGTTATCAGATCTCATGTAGAGCCAAGCTTATAACTCTACATGCACTTACTCTACAAGCTCTAATTTCACAAACTACACCTTAGTGTACCGGTGTAACTGACGAACGGTTTTAAATTCCATCTAGATAAAGGCACAGCTAGCAACTGACAAGGGTTCTATTGTAAATATCTTGAACTCCTTATCCATGTCAAGGACACTTAGATCATTGTTATTTTAATCATTAATCTAATATATTAGATACTTCTAATACTAAATTTCTGCGCCGACGATGACAGACATGTAGATTGTTAATAAAAAATTCCGCGTAAACATGATAAGATAAGAAAATATTTGAACTCTACCAATTACTTACTTACGGACAGAACCTTTACCGTTAGCTGTTTTCTAACGCATCATCATCACATTCAGTCCAGAGATGTCCACATTACCTACTCGAACCATATGAACATAACTTATCCCACCAAAAACATTTTTATGTAAAATGTTGCCGCCAAGACATATGGCTCGTACTGTCAAAAAGTTATCAGATCTCATGTAGAGCCAAGCTTATAACTCCACATGCACTTACTCTACAAGCCCTAACTTCACAAACTCTACACCTTAGTCAAAATATGTGGCTTGGCCTAACTCTGTACCAAATTTCAGCTCTCTGAGTTTATTGGAAGTACTAGTTCTATTTTGATGATCATGAGTGAGTGAGTGAGTGAGTGAGTGAGTGAGTGAGTGAGTGAGCGAGTGTCATAAATGCGAAACTTTGCTTTCGCTTAACTTCGGAACTAAATGACCTACAGACTTGAAATTTTGGATTTTAAGTATGTGATTATAGCTTACTGGATGACGAAAATTTCTGCGTTCTGGACTTATCCAGAGGTTCTCAAATAGGGGCCTGAAAATGCGGCGAAATGGTTCCAGTAAAGGATGGTACGGCAGTGTTTGCTTCGCGCACGACTCGGCGGGGGCACTGCCGTGCCCCCCGATAAACGCCACTATAATAATTACGTTATTAAAATAAGATGTCAAATCAAACTTGTGCCTGACATCCCGGCACAATGACATTCATAATCATAAGCTCATTTATTAAACATTTTTTTCACGCCTGCGACAGTAAGTACCCACCTAGTGGGGTTATTCAAAGCTGCTTATAGTGAACTCATAGTGAACCAGATTCGGTTGATAAACCGAGTGTGTAACAACGAAATCAGATTCCATTTGGAATAAGGCAGTCGATCGGAACATGATTGCGGTTAATAAAAAATGCATCTAATACAGCATCGGCATTTCAAATCATTTCTCAAACGAAAAATTAAAGGGGATTATTCGATACCTTGGCATTTATTTATGACAAAATAATTATTAAATCGATTTGTGTCATAATTTTTATGAATGGACATGTTTTAGAAAAATTTTGTCAATTATAAAAGTCAGATCTGCTCTACCGCCAGAACGTAAATCTGTCCTCGTACTTAATACCTCTACGTACACACGGCTACAGATCAACCTATACATTTCCAGTATAAGCTGATCTCGCATTGTATTGGATTTCCGTACAATGGGAGGTCAGCTTATACTAGAAATTTATAGCTTGATCTGTAGCCGTGTGTACTAAGTATAATGTACCCCTACGACGCGGCAAACGTAGCCCTAGTGAGGGGCACGCGTACCCAACTTTGAGAAACCCTGTAAGGTATCTCTTTTACTCATGTTAATTAATGCAAATGTAACCTTCCAGGATGGACAGCAGTACGCCATGTCCCACAGACCGACTCCTGCGCACACGGGAGATGTGCCACGTTGATGGTACTGACGTTCAGTGCATCAAACTACATTGCTGTGATACTCATATGTACATTGCTGGACGGTAAGTTACAATAAATAAAACTATTTTGTGCCTATTATAGTATCCATCCATGTGCCAAAAGCAAGTAATAGCGAGGAGAGACGACCTCATGACATAGTGCCATTATACCGTGCTGCAATTTAGTGAAGGTTAGCAACCAGCTCCAGATATCCCTGTTTTAATTGGCAGGGCGAAACTGAACATCAGGTCACACGCAACTCTCGGGCTTTTTTCAGTGTAGGAACTCGGGAGCTTTATGTCGACAATATAAAGCTTTAGCCGTATGCGCCGGCTCACACAGTCGCCACAGACAAGTCACCAGAGAGCAATCCACACAGAGTACCGTTCACATTTAATAGACTTCCATGTCACCACATCTCACAACGCGACAAGTCTTAAAGATGAACTTATGATGTAACACAGCGCTCTCAAGAGCATCTACCGGTAGATAATAATTGATATAGGTACTTACCACCAATCGGTAACCAGTACGAAAATAAAAGTAAACGCATTGCGAACGTGATATTTTCTGCGGTGCACCTACTAGAATATCATGACGATCAGGAGATATATTTTAATTTCATAAGATCATCAGCCGAGACGAGAATATAATGACATAATATGCTTTGAAGGTTATAAATAATGCTAGATGTTCGTCTTCGTATTCAATATTGAACATAATTATATAGGACCTAATTATCTACTCGCGGCCAAGTAAATTCTATATTTAGAATAACAATATCCTAACTCGTTCTTCAGATGCATACCTAAATCGGTAGATCCGTGCAGCCTCAAGCTGTGCGAGCAAGGTTGCGAGGTGCGCGGGGAGCGGCTGTGGTGTACTTGCCATAGCGGATTCCAGTTCAACCAAGACAATTATAGGAGAAAAACACAACCTTATTGTATTGGTAAGTACACTTGCTTTACTGGTTTTCAGAATATAACTACTACATATTTCTGCTTACTCCGATAGGTTAGTAGGACCATAGAGTTAATAATATAGGTATAGGACCCATTATAAATAAGTTATCTACATTTCTGTTCGAAGCATGAATTAAATTATACTCCCTCGTACTATCAGTACGTATCAGTTAGTTAGGATATTCGTTTTAGGGGAGTCTTAATTCAGTCTAAAGATCATGAACCTATAACGTAGGTACCAGGCGATTATCTATACATATAAAATGCTTTGTCCTGAATGACTGACTGACAATCAACGCACAGCCTAAACCGCTGATCGTAGAGACCTGAAACTTGGAGGGTGTGTTCTTTGATGACGTAGGCATCCGATAAGAAAGGATTTTTCGAAATTCTACCCCTAAGGGGGTGAAAAACGGGGGCAAAGTTTGTATGGGACAACGTGATTCCTTGGTCCGATCTACTTCAAATTTTGCATACACATTCCTTAACAGAATTGATGGAATACGTGTTTCATATTTTATTGAAACTCATCGCCTAACGGGGTCAAAAAGGGGTAGAAAGTTATTTTAGGGGTGATTTGCATCGAAGTTGATATCAATACTCCTTAGCACTTTTGTTTTAAATTACATTTTATTTTGACACATATTTGAAAACTCAATCCGATTTTCACAGATTACAAAATAAGGCAGATGGAGCGCCCGAAACACGGGAGTGAGGCCAAAAAAGCAAATACAAATTGTAAAACACATACCTGGCCCCTATTTGACCAAGCTGATAGATGACAGGTGACAATTTACAGGTGACAGATTCTAGGCGACAATTCTACAAATTCGCATTAGATTATTACGGAAATGCGAAAAGTTGTCAAAAAAATCGTTTCATAAACATTTATTGTTTGATATAATGTTTAGATTTATCTACAATTGTAGTTTGACAGGCATGACAGGCAACTTTTTATGGTATAATACAATGTTATTTTTTACAACTCTACATATTTGTAGATTTGTCGGAAATAATTGACATGAGGTAAGAGCTGTGTCGGCTTCCTCTACTACAATTGTCGTGTTTTTGTTGTGATCATTACAAATTTCTCTTCGCGAAAGCAGTAAATAGGTAGGTAGTGGTAGCGATAATAGATTCAATGAGTTCTCAAACTATAAAGAACGAACATTTAAAGAAAATCAGATTACCTAGCGAATCATTTTTATTAATTTATCTTTTTGGTTATCCATGATAAATATGATAATTATTATATTTAATTTGAAACGCTTATAGTAAATGCCATGTAATTATTGATGTATTTATTTCACTGTGTAATTTAATTCAAATTAAAAATATGTTCGAGAATAGCCCGTAAAAATAAAATAAAAACAATAAAACATCTATGTAGCAGCAAAAAAATATTATAAGTATGTGTGGAAATTGGTGGTGATCTTATGGCCGATCCCTATAATTTACGGACCGTTATCGGTTAAAATTAAGACTCTTATATCTTTACTAATAATTATGCAAAGACCTCAAAGCTTTGCATAGGAGACCCTCCCATATGGAAGTAGCTATCACAGGTAAAATTAGCTCACGAAATGATCTATATGCCCTGTTTGGCAATAAAAAACCTACCATTGGTAAGCAAAACGATTCGTTTTTGTTCATAGAAACCGGGCATTAGTTAGACCTACCAAACGGCGAGACGTGATAATTGTAATTTTTCAATACATAATGCCTGTCATCAGCCGACATACCTTCGGATTTTGTTGACATATGGTAGAAGTTTATGAAACAATAATTATCGTGACATATCGGCAATTGCCATATCTTCATGACAATTGTCGCACCTGTCCGTCTGGTGAAATAGGGGCCTGGTATTCACTTTTGAATTTGTATTTGCTTTATTTATAAAACATTATATAATAATATATAATTTATTTAACGAAAATACCTTTCGTTTAAATAAACTTTGTGGTTTTTTGGCCTCACTCCCGTGTTTCGCGCGCTCTATCTGCCTTTTGTTCTGTAATCTGAACAGATTTTATTCAAAAAATTTGGTGCAATGCAATACTCTTTAAAATTGGAATGTCAAATATAAAAGAATATTTAAATCGGATTAGAATTCGAAACATATTTTTTTTTTGTTCTTGTATATTTGAATGAAACACTTATCTTAGGCGCCGATCCCATAGAGAGAGTTCTAGAGTTCTGCGTTCAGAATTCTGCATTGCGTGTTGACTATTGTGCACACAGCAAGCAGTCTATAGTTCTGCAATATTCGCTACTGATCACAAATGATACACTTTTTTTACATGCAAAGGCGCCACATAGCTTACATTCAACGCGGAATGCAGAACTCGGAACTCTAGAACTTTTTCTGTGGGATCGGCGCCTGCCTTGATTTTCCTTTGAAAATTCCTTGGAGATCTCTTAGATTACCTACTTAGCAAATATTTTCGATTGCTGTATAGTTTGTTTGGAAGTTCATTTTCACTATTTCATTAGAATATTTTGAGTGTAGTTAATTTAATTTCTTTTTCAATTGTTGTAATAGCAATTAAATAAGTACGTAGTCTGTGCATTGCACCAAGCTTTTATGTGAGTTCAACTTTTTTTTTTTATAAAATTGAATTGTTTTTAAACATTTTTGTCTGTCTGTTCAGGTTCATAGCTGATGTTAAATGGAGTAACTTAGCTACTTTTATATTTGAAAAATATTTAGTGTTCCGCGGAAAAAAAACAAACCGTCGCGGGTGAAACCGCGGGGGTCTGCTAGTAAATGATAAGGGTTTATTAACCGATTTCCAGATGAAGACGAGTGCGCAACAAACAACGGCGGTTGCGAGCAGCAATGCGTGAACGACCCCGGAGGCTACCACTGCGAGTGCTCGTATCCATTCATAGTGGGGAGTGATGGAAAGAGGTGTGAACGACGCATTCCTATTGCCATACCGGTAAGAAACTTGAGACTTATAATGCTGCGAGCTTGTCCATAGTATTTTCTGATACATTACAGCTGGATCTTATGTATTTCATATTCCTTTTATGTATGTCGTTCTCTTTATGTACAGGAACCTCTTCCCCTCATACGGGCATCATCTCGATGCTACGCGCCGTGTGACACAGTCACCTGGTTATCACGGAAGGTCAAACAGCTGAGTGATCAACTGCACAACACTCAAAATGCTCTAAAGAAGTTAATGGATAATTCAGTAGTTAACGGGGAGGGTAAGCTCTTAACTTTTCTACGTTCCTAGTATCTTTAAACAATTATACAATGTCATTTTTATTTTCAAAGGTGATGATCGGTTTTCAGAAGGAACTTACAAGTACAGAGTGCTTGATGGGACGGCTCCATTGGAAGGTGGATATTGTCGATGTGAAAGAGGACCCAGGGTAAGTAAATACAAAAATACGTTACCACAGTAAAGGCATTGTTTTTGAACTATTTTTCATAATATACTGTCTGCCAACAGGGTCCCCAAGGTGCAGCAGGCATGGAAGGACCAAAAGGAGATACGGGACCTCGTGGACCACGCGGTGCTAGAGGTCCCAAGGGTTCACTAGATCTGATGCTGCTTATGTTAGCTGATATAAGACATGACATACATAATCTCGAGTCACGGGTCTACAAGGACGGGGAACGGTAGTTTTCATTATGATACTATATATATTTTATCAGAACGCAGCTGTAAAAAAAACCATAAAAATACCATTGTCTTTTATGTTCCAGTCCTGAACGTTTCAATCTACAAAAGGCCTGGCGTCGACAACGTAAGCAAGAAAAGTTGGAGATGGAAAGCAGAACTGAGCAGGACTTGGAAGCCTACACCGCGCCTCCCATAGAAGGTCCAGTCGAGATATCTCCACATGGTAAACTACATTTAACTCTCTTGCACCATGTTAGCCTAATGCCATAATTTGATATGACTTTAATATTTTTCTTATTTTTAGGTCGAAATGGAGAAATAAGCCATGATGAGTCCACAACAGACTGGTCCCTAGTAAAAGGCAATCCAGAACCCTCAGAATTCGAAATGCCCCTAGGGCTATCAGACAACATGGCGATCTTGGAGAAACTCAGACAATATCATATTTTGGGCAACGCAACCATTACCGGTGATGAAGAAGAGGATCGAGATAATAATGACTATGATTATACATTCTACTAGGGTTACATAATTTTTAAAGAGTTTTATTTATTTATCACAAAATAAGAACTACGTTAAAGCGGTAGATAGTGCTGGTACTAGGATACCATAAAAAAAAACTATACATTATATATTATTATTCTATAACACCTACAAAAACATCCTGTTCAGCAGATGACGAAACCAAAACAAGGAAAACAATACGGAAAACGAAATAAAAAAGCCAAAATTAATACAATATAAACTCTTTCAATTAATTATTACATTACATTCAATATTAGTCTCTCTTATAACGTTATAAGGTTTAACTTGATACTGCTGGCTGGTATTGTGCCGCGAGACGCTTGAACTCGTTGGTTTTGGCGTTGTACTCCTTAGTAAAGGGATGGTCGGGATGGCTGTCCAGAAGCTGGGCGAGGTAACGTGCTGCAATCTGGAACCAAACATTCTTTTCATTCGAAAATAGCTAAAAGATATAAACATAGGTTCACTTCACCATTTGAAGAAGATATAGAAATACAATTTCGGCGCATTATTATCATAATTACTTTAGGGATATCCACTACCGATCATGATTCTCCGAATCCTAGATTTCTTCTGTAATGCATCGCCCGTGAATTTGTTCGCGGACCATATTTTGGCTCTCACGGACAATTGGTTGGGAACCATTGGTATAGATAGTATATAATTGGACTGTTTTACAAAAAACTTAAACCGACTTCAAAGTACACTAAGAAGTAATCAAATCCTGATCTGCGGGGTTATTTTAAAACGGTCGGATTCGGAATCGGGAGCGGAATCGGAAACTTCCGAGACGAGTTTCCGACATAATAAAATAATAATAAAACTGTGTATTTGTACATTAAAAGACAATCAAAACTATAAGAACATCAATATTTATTTAACATAGTATGATAATAGTACAATTTAAGTGTTACAAATAATACATAAACTAAAATAAATATATTCTGCATGATAGGTTAAGGCGCCTAGGGTCGTGAAATGGTCATCTTTGAAGGCCTAAAGCTCTGAAATGAGTTAACTGAGAGCTTCAAAAAAAATATATATTACACACTGATATATATTCTTCAATCTCAACGTTTAAAAAAATTGTAGAACATAAAATACTAATTGATAAAAAAAAAATGAAATGATGCTGTTTTCAACTTTAAAATTGCTACTGCTTCAAAACTATTAGAGATATTTTCATGGCTCTTACATGAAAAAATCGCTAACTTATTTGTCTAAAAAATAGACGTTTAAATTGTTAAAATAACACATAGTTTTGACATAAGGTACAATTTACTATATGCAGTACAAACGGCCTAGAGAGGGTCTGTGCGCGGGCGACGGGACGCAGTGTGCCGCTGGCTTTCAGACGAGGAGGCTGTGCGCTATGCTGTCACAATCCGTTCGCTCTGTGAAGTTACGAGTTATAAATTATTAAAACTTGACCGTTATTTGAAACCTTATAAAATGAGATAGGCCTTCCTTGTTTTCTGCTCTAGACTTCCTTCTTTGTCTACCCAAATATTGCCGTCTCGCTCGCACATCTCCCCACTATTCACCCAGGCAGAGCGCGAGCTTGAGCCACGCGCGCTATCTCGTCATTGGCGTCCTGTTTTCTGCAACGGACGGTTGTGCCTAGCCTAGCCTAGGCACTCGTAAGTTATTTGTATATTTTATATACCTTTGTTCCTTCTTAGTTTATTAAAATAATAATATAATGATTTTAACGGTGTTACCGTTCGATATTTTAATTTAATTTTGATATTTTATGTTCATGTCTTTGAACAGCTAATTCTTAAACTATTTAATCTACCCACTTTTTATTGATAATTTTGCTTCTATTAATTTATTATCCTTAGTTTTTCCTAGGTTAGTTCCTGTTTTGTTCACAGTTGAACATTAATATTTAAATTACATCAAGTGCTAACTGTATAAATCACAACGTGCGGATAGTGATATCGGATACTGCCCTGAGCAAAAATGATCTAAAAGGCAGCGTAACACTGGGTCGAGTAGTACCTATATAAGGTCCTCAAGTAAATCCAAATGCCTCATATATCTCATATATCTGATTCTCGGATCTATAATAAAATTAATAATGACCGCAGGCGATGTTAAGGTGTCGAAAACGTTAGCAGTGCCGTCTAAATAACAATTTATTATATAGTTAAATATTTTTAAGAAATTTGCCGCTGTAACAACTTTGTGCTAGCTAGTGTGTTACTAGTTACTTAAATAAACCTCTGTTGAGGATCTTGCAATGAAGCGGTGATTAAAAGTGAAAAGTGAAAGAAGTTGATTGATAATAAAAAAAAAGAATTTAAAGTGTTATGTAGTGAATTAGAATTATTACAACTTATTTGTACTGAAATTATTCAAATGAGGAATTGTGATCCGCTAACCAGAAATTTCGCCTGCCATTATTGCTAGTCTAGTTAAAGTGCTTAAAAAAAAAAAAAAAGGTTAAACATTTTTGCCTCTAATAAAAAGGATCAAATGCTCCTGCTTAGCAAGCTAGTCTGATCCATACACCAACCCGCGCAGGGCCAGGTGACTCAAAACATACCCGCGCAGGGTATTTTCGTGGATGTTGTGCCCGTACGCACATTCCCAATTATTGTTAGCCCCGCGCAGGGGCAGTGACTCAAATCATACCCGCGCAGGGTATTGTCTTAGATCTTGTGCCAGTACGCATATTCCTTATTATTATTAACCCCGCGCAGGGGCAGGTGACTTAGAACGTACTCGCGCAGAGTATTTGCTTGGATGTTGGGCCGGCACGCACATTCCCCATTATTATTAACTCCACGCAGGGGCAGTCACTGAAATGTACCGGTGCGGGGTATTTATTCTCTTGGATGTTGTGCCCTTACTCCGTATGCACATTCCCCGTAATAATCAACCCTTTGCAGGGGCAGGTGAGGTGAAATATACCCTCGCGTGTGTTCTTTTGAGATGTTGTGCCAGTACTCCGTATGCACATTACTAATAATAGTCAACCCCTTGAAGGGGCAGATGAGTTGAAATGTAGGTATTTTCTTGGATGTTATGCCTGTACACACATTCCACATGTTAATCAACCGCTTGCAGGGACAGAAATGTACCCTCGCAGGGTATTATTTTGGATTTTCTGCCCGTACGCACATTTTCCATCATTATCAACCTCTTACAGGGTGACTTGAAATGGACCCTTCAAGTCTGGTTTCAAATACATCATGTCGCGCCTGACGCATATAAATCTTTGCGTGACCTTAGAATACACTCTCGCAGGGTACTACGTTTGGATGGTGTGTCTACGCACATTAACGAGGAAAGGATTAAAAAGGCAGTGTGGTGTTTGAAAACCAATTTTGCTTTTCAATTAAAAATTAAATGATCCTGCTTTAGAAACAGGTCAAAGCAGATTTTTACTCTATCCCTGCCTCGTAGGGAAAAGGGACACGAAATATATACCCTCAACGCAGGGTACTTTACCTAGATATTGTGCCTCTTCTCACAATCGCCATCTAAATCAACACATGCAAGGTCAGGTGATTTGAAATGTTCTGTCGCACAGTCTCTAATATAACCACCCACATGGGAATAGTTGGTTTTAAAATGTACATTTGCAAAGTCCTATGCCGAGATGCCTCTACGCATATTTCCCATCATTATCAAATCTCACAGGGGCAAGTAACTGGAAAATGTACCCTTACAGCGTACTCTTAAGTACTTGACTTGGAGGTTGGTGCCCTTACGGACTTGTTCTTATAAATTTATACCTCGCAGGGGTCTTATCATACTCGTTTTTTGCAAGGTGCTTAAAGATTGACATTTAATAATTTCAAAGCGGGACAATAAATTCTATTCCACCAGCAGGGTGACATCTAAGCACCCCCGGTTTATATACTGAAAATAATATAATACACTGTCCATGCGTATTGTTTTACCAAAAAACCGTTGGTAATGTCAAGTCATTCGGTTCAGTACTGTGGTATCAGATATCCACCCGCACCATTGAACATTGTCTGCTGATGCTAAAAAGTGGTGAATCTCAGTTCTCAGTTTAAGTGTATTCCGAACCGGTGGTAAATTCAACTGTATGTAACAAATTAACGTTTATAAGTGCCTTATCAGGACCTAAACTGAATAAATGACTTTTTGATTTTGATTTGATCTCACTGACCTATTATAACGTGTGATACGAATTAAATGTTTACCGTATCGCTGATTTATTTCAACCCTGACTGGTTGTGCAAAATTCAGATCTCAGGCTTGTTTTCACTAGTAAATGTGAGCGACGCACATACGAATCTATGACCAATAATGGCAACTATATTATACATAGATAACTTGCCTACCTTTCGGTCTCAGCCAAAAGTTTTTTGCTTAATTAACCAATGGGGTAACAAGCATATAGGGAATAAGGAATACCTATTATCGATTATTTGAACGACGATTATATGACTTTCTCCTGCCTTCCAAGGCGTTATGTTTTAATTCTAAAACAAGAATGAATAAAATTGTGCTACAGAGGCTTACACTATGTTGACAAATTTACCCACCCTCGCAGGGTTTTTGGGGGTTCAATGGAATACTAGAAATATTATTGATTTTCTTTCAAAATCACCTTAGAGCCTAATCGGTCTATTGAACTTATCGAGCTTGGTAATATCCCAAAAGAGTCTGCACTACCGTGATTCAGCATACTTTTTTGATTCAACTGCAATCGCAATCTCATTTTCTATTGAAATTTATAATCAGATGAAGCCTGTAAGCGCAATAAACAGTCGAACAGTTGTTTAGCCAGGAAAATGTTGCATTGCAATAACAAAGCACTCCTCGCTATCTCGAAAGCATGACAATATCTAAATTAAACGTCACCTATGTTCGGAATGAGGGTGACAATCATCTGATGAACCGTATCATCGTCATATGAATGTAACATTCCAATTTCTTTCATATATTAGATTAGATCCTCGTCTATTTTTACTGATTACCAACTACTGCTCGAGGAGCACTTACACAGCGGATACGCCTGCATAATAATATGGAATGTACATACTTAGTTGAAAGTTTTGTATTTAGACTAAAGCATGAATAAATGTTTTACGAAGAAAAAGCACCTTTGTTCCACGTGGAATTACCACCTAGCATAACATTACCTTCTATCTTGTTTCATCTCTAAACTGCTACCTCAGCTAAATTGGTTCGAAACAAACTTTTGTAACTAATTCCTCGATAGTATTTCGGAGGGCAGACCTCAAGTTCAGAGCTTTGACAGTCCCATTCACGATACAGCGCTATCGATAGATACATGGACGGTTTTTCTACCTCCAAGTAGGTACCATAAGATGGTCTGGAATTATAGAAATATGAGTATTGGATTGCTTGTTGTAACCATGGCATCTTTGTTGAAAAATCGCTTCTAACCGTAGCTTGTTTGAAATAAAATGAACAAACTTTAGTAGTCCATTTGTCACAATGACTCCTGTACTAATAAAGTTATTAACTACTTGCTTCTTACACTTAGATGAATGTTCATTATGCTGAATAAGTCAGTGGTATCAAATGTATGCAGTTTTAGTTCTCATGTGTTGGTTGGACATATTTTGATATATATTGATACGATAGATAGTCGATTGACTCGTGTAATTTTTAGAAACATATCTAAAATTTAAGTAACGAATTTTGTATATCCAGACCGACACAGCGTTGTCTTAATTTTGTAGTGTGTTAAGGTTACCTTCAACCTTGTACCTTGTGTAAGTACCCTTGTACCTACATGACTTCACTTTCCAGTTTTAGAACAAGTAAAAGTTATGTTATGATGTTACTTTTGATCGGTCCTTAAAACTTATATTTCTGGTTAATGTTTATGCAGTAATGTTGCTGGTGATTATAGCAAAATACCACATGTGAGTAAAAATGTACTGTATGTAATTAACGTTTTGATTAGAATATATGATGTACCTACACGTGTCGGAGAATAATAATGTCGGTAGGTACATAGACTATAGCAAAACATATAGCTATACATTACTGTGTGTACAGATTGTATTCGCCTTTTATACGATAAACGTAACACAGCAAAATCCACCAACTATTGACAAGACCTGCCAAAGCTGCATCTTTAATAGGGTGCGAAATAGAATAATTCATCGCTGGTGCTGGCATAATCAGTTCAGATTCACTAAATCTGGTCTCATGCCCATTAGAGATCTGCAACCCTTTCAGACAGTTACCATATAGCTGATAATAAGCCACTAATCGCGGGATCACATTATCTTCGCATGATTAATTAAATACTTGAATGTTGCTTTTCAATCACATACGATACATGTTTTTATGTTCATCAATGATTTGATTAAGATCTTTGCTTCTAGCCATTTACACCTACATATTTCGTTTGTACTTTATAAATAAAATTACAGTACCTCGCACATCTTAGTATTTTTGATACCTATTCTCTCTCACGATACCTTCAGACTTACACAGAAGTCTGTACACGTATGACCTATACTGGAGAAATCGCAGGTACCTACCTATGTCACAAATAACTTTATGCTACAAGCATAAAATCACATTGGCATCCACTTTCACCAGGCGAAAACAAACACGTCTCATTTTATAAGGTTTCAAATAACGGTCAAGTTTTAATAGAAGCGTTTTACCTGAAAATAAAACGCATATTAAATACTTACCTTATTTGAAACCTTAATTTTTAGTTCTGCCTGGTATTTCGACTCAATGACGAGATAGCGCGCGTGGCTCAAGCTCGCGCTCTGCCTGGGTGAATAGTGGGGAGATGTGCGAGCGAGACGGCAATATTTGGGTAGACAAAGAAGGAAGTCTAGAGCAGAAAACAAGGAAGGCCTATCTCATTTTATAAGGTTTCAAATAAGGTAAGTATTTAATATGCGTTTTATTTTCAGGTAAAACGCTTCTATTTATTCTGTTGTTAAACTAGTATTCTTATTGAAAATATATTTGAGTGCAAAAGGACGCCTGATTTTGCCGAGTTGCGGCAAAAATGCCACGGAAGAAGAGAGCTACAAAGAGTTCCGCCAATAGGGCTCGGAAAATGAACGAAGTATTGTAAGTAAAAACCAAATACCTAATAAAAAAAAAACTGAGTAAACACCAACTATCCCTTTTCTATACCTAGTTGTCGGTTTACAATTACCATCTATGAATATAATGAATATTTGAACTAATTTGTATACCTAACATTTTGGCAGTCTCCGATAATGGAAACTCCAAAATACTATTTGATACTACTAACTACCTATTTTAACAAAATACCTATTTTATTTTTTAGGAAGTCAAGAAAAGAAAAAATTTGAAGAATTATGTGAGGGACGTGAGGGTAGTAGTCATACTGAGCGAGTACCTAGATTATATCTTTATTATTATATTTAGTCATAGATAAAATTGAATAAAGACTAGTGACCGCCTGCGGCTTCGCCCATATAGAAATAGGGCTTCCTTATCCCGTAGTAATTTCTCAAAATCCGTTCATAGCTGACGTCTCCTACCTATAAATAAACTATATATCTGCCAAATTTAACCTTCATAGTACCTACAACAATTATTTCTTAGAGATTTCGTATTTAGTCATTGATAGAGTGAATGAGTTTCCTTTCGTTTTTAAATATGTATCTTTCTTTACAGTTGCAATATTCCGCCTAATCAACCACGGTACTGTCACCAACTGTCACCAAAAATAACAAATACCTGTACAAACCAGTCTAGAAATAATCTGCAGGTAATGTAAAAAGTAGGGTAAAACATCCTTATTATATCCACCATATAAGCATTATTTTACATAGGTCAAACGAATTAGTTCAAATGGTGTTGAAAGTAGGGTAAACTTCCTAATTATTTGCACATGATAATTATGAGTGAGTGTGATGATAAGTAGATATGAGTCGCCTTGGTATTATTGTACCTAGTTATCTGTGAAACTGCGGGGGGCAGCTAGTTTACTTATAAATACGAACAATTGTTATAATGATTCCGACGATCCTTCAAAAATTAAAACTCATGTATTATTTTTCCATCATGAATTGAACTTTGGTACAATAAAAACTTTCGAGTCGGAATGTTAGTCCTATAGAAAAGGTACTTCATATTATTAAGTAATGAATATAAAAGTGTATTATTACATCACATTAAAATTATTACGGTGATAAAAAAATAAACGCGTTTTAACATGATTTTATTAGCTTCACCTGTATGTACGTAACGGAATCATCCATCAAACGTAATTTTCATCGACTTCAAAACGTCAGATTCCTTCTTTTTACCCGACTGACCCGGAAGGAGGGTTATGTTTTTCGATTGTATGTATGTATGTATGTATGTATGTCTATTTCTTTGTGCCGCTCTGCAGCCTAAACGGCTTGATGGATTTAAGCATATGAGGTGTCGCTAGATTCGTCTTGACTGGAGGAGTGTCATAGGGTATATTATTTTTATATAGCGCCCAAGAATAAAAAAATAAGGGGGGTATTAAATATAAAAGTATCGTTATTATAACAATATGGGTATCAAATGAAAGCTTGTAAATAGACCATTCCATATATGTATATATTGTAATACTTTTATGCTACCATTTTGACGTAAACTGCAAAAAACCACGTTTAATGCAAGGACAGTAGGTACTGGGCCGTTACCATACGTAAATCAAAGATTTGCTTTGAGATGGTTGTTAGCGTTCCTTTACTACCGGTCATTTACTTACTAATACATACTTACTTACTCTTTCAGTATAAAACTAAAAAGTCTGAAATAAATTAAATTATTAAAAGAAACAAAAAACCCGACTGCGTAAAACATAAATTGACTGAAAAGAGAAAAACAAGCTCTTAAATCTATAGAATTTTGAATATAACTTGAATTTTATAAGGTATTGCAGTCGGGGATAAACAAATATTACAATAAAATACATAAGTACTTAGGTTATTGGTTGTCCCCGATTACAATACCTTATACAATTCAAGTTATATTCAAAATTCTATAGATTTAAGAGCTTGTTTTTCTCTTTTCAGTCAATTTATGTTTTACGCAGTCGGGTTTTTTGTTTCTTTTAATAATTTAATTTAATGATCCAAATGTTTGTATCTTGAAGTAACAATAAGATGATTATTTTATGTATCAAAGAATATTTCATAATAGCAGCGTACTGACTGACCGAAGCAATCTTCGCACGGCAACCACCCGAGGCAGCCTCGCAAGGCTGCTCGTTCAGTCAGTACGCGGCTAATGATGAAAATTGCAGAAACAGAATGTGTATATTTTCATATATTATATATATAATTATAATGTATTATTTCAGCCGGATGTTAACACTGAAATACATGACTCGACATTACTTGATACATCTGAAACGACTGTGACAGGCGCTATTGAAAATAAGAGATCCTGAATATATAGAAAATGCTATGAAAGAAAAACGAAAAAAAAACGAAGCAAAGCAAAGTAAAGTTGTATCTAAGAGAAAGATCATTGAAGACAAAACACAACTTGTAGGAAATGAAGACAGACAAATACTGAAAAAAAACAAAGGATAGATGACAAAGAAAATAAAAACATCAATAAGAGCCCGGAAATAAATATAGTAAGTAAAATAAAAAAAAAGGGTAATAACGAAAACCTTAATGAAACGGAAGAAATAAGGGAAGAAATTATGTTAGCTGATAAAAGAATGGACATAAGTAATACTAACAAGTACCTAAAAGATATAAACACAAGACAGTATGACGACGATAGTCAGGTGACAGAAGAATGTGATGTAGATGAAGAATATGTTTACCCTAATGATGAATTTTTCAAGAGATCACTAGATTTTACTGAATTTTAACTGTTGACTTTTTATACATAAAGCAATTTTATAACTACATTTCAGAATTTTTATTTCAGTAAATTTTGTTCGTGCGATTTATTTAGAGTGGTTTTCACTTCAGTTAAAAAAAAACCTTATCTGTCGTGCGCACAATCACTTACTAAAGTTATGCTATATACCGAACCCAATCCTATCAAACTCATCCCAACGCAAATATACGACAATAATGAAACCTCGTAAAGTACTCGTAAATAATAAAAAAAATTGCCGAGGAGATGGCAACTCACTATGAAACTGTTTTTGTATATTTTAATTTACTGTCGTATCCAGATTTACTATTTATAATAGTATAGAAGACGAACACAAACATATTTTTTATACTAGTCGCTTCGTGTGCGAAGTAATATTTGAATTGATATTAGTATATTTAAAACTAGATAACTTTGTAATTACTAGTTTTTAATTGCATTCCCTTCCATCCAAATCTTATATTTTTTAATTCCATTCTTATAATATCATAAAAAAAAAATAATGATAGGTATAATGATGAAGTGCCGATAACTATCCCGTTTACCCTACTTACATAATCGCGCCGTAAAATAACCATAGCAACGCAAACGCGTGCGATGTTTTGGTGAGGGGGGTGAGGGGCTAGCTTGGGTGGCGGAGCGGGAAGCAAAGATAGGCCACACCTGGAAGCATAGGCCACGCCTAAATGCTCAAGGTCATTGGCGAGTCCACGCGCCTTAAAGCGCCGATTGCTATTTTAATTTCCGAATCGAATAGTTTGACGTTTCTCGACGGAAATATCAATCCGATTCATCGAAAACTTTCCGATAGCTTTTAGCTGGCGGATTTCTTTCCGAATTTTATTTAAAGTTCGTTTATGACCATTATTTAATATAAATGCATTATTTAAACTTATATAAAGGTTAGTTGGTACTAAACGGAGTGTGTTTGCCCCTATTTTAAGTAAATAATGAATGAGACAGGTCTGCAGTAAAAGTAATAATAGCTACAAGCTCAAACTTCGTAGGAACTAAAACATATTGGTCACTCAATACCGTTACTCAAGTTGGATGCTATTTTCACTACCACTAAAAGATCTACGTAATCATAAAATATTTTTTTTATTATACTCTCCATGAATGTACTGAAAAAATTATTACATTGACATCGAGGGCTTTTTGGTGGGAACTTGCAAAGTGACGTTGCGTTTTCGTTTTATTTTCAAAAAATCGTGTATTTTGAGTTTTATTGCATATTATCTGTGGGGTTTTATCCTATAAAGATCAATCCTCGCGCACCAATGAAGGGAAATTAAATGAATAATGTATATCATGACTTCAAGTTGTCTCAAAAAGTCCGTGAGAAGTTTTAGTTTATTGACCACTATTTTACTAACACATGTAACAGGTTACATTGACGTTTATGGACTGTGACTGACAGTGCGTACTAAATGAAAGTGATTTTGTGCCTAGAAGTTAGGTATAACTCAAATACGATTAGGCTGTATGGCTCAAACCTTTGCCTGACTTTTTCGAATATTATAAACAACAATTGCTTTGACCTATCAGTCAGTTTCCGAAGTTCGATAAAACTAGAAAACCATTTTTTTATGTTTAAAAACAATGTAGACCATAAATCCAAAATATAAAAATAACAAGTATCTGTCTTAATGCATTTGATATGAATATTTAAATGAGGCCTTTCAACAATGAAAATCCGTAATCATTTCGATTTTACTTTTATTTTAGTTTAGGTATACCAATTCCTACCATTATTAAAAACAAACTTTGTAAACGCACTCCAACTTTCCGCTATCGGATCTTTTCGATGAAGGTTTCCGATTCCGCTCCCGATTCCGAATCCGACCGTTTTAAAATAACCCCGCTGATGACAATGGGACCAAACGGGAAGTGTACCCTTTCAAATAAAAAAAGAATTTTCCAAATCGGTTAATAAATGACGGAGTTATGAGGTAACAAACATAAAAAAAAAGTTTCGAATTGAGAACCTCCTTCTTTTTTTGAAGTCGGTTAATAAGAGAAAATCTTTACTGAAAACACTTTTAAATTTCGTGCTTGGGTTAAATTCCATACCGGTGAGTTTATAAAGATAGAAGAAGATAGATATATTTTGCAACCTAATTACAAAAAGTTAAAGAAGGATATTGTGATAGTGTAGTAGTAACCTAAAGAGATGGATTGGTCCAAAGATGATAATGTGTAAGAAAGGAGTGAATGCTGGTATGACGGATAGAAGGAGTAGTAATACTAAACAATCAACCGCAACTAGTCAGTGATTTGTCACTGATTTTGAACAGTAAGGACCAATCACTGCATCGTGTGTTTTTGATATGGCTTAACATAGTGCATTGTCGGAATATTTCAATATAGATATAGATATATTTCAAAGATGATAATAGATATATTTCAAACATAATTGGACTGTTTTACAAAAAACTTAAACCGATTTCAAAGTACACTAAGAAGTAATCAAATCCTGATCTGATGACAATAGGACCAAACGGGAAGTGTACCCTTTCAAATAAAAAAAGAATTTTCCAAATCGGTTTATAAACGACGGAGTTATGAGGAGGTTATGAGGTAAAAAAAAAAAAAAAAAAAAAACAAAAAAAAACATTCGAATTGAGAACCTCCTCCTTTTTTTGAAGTCGGTTAAAAACGAACGTCATTGCGCTTGTTCGAGGAGCATACATATTGCGACCACAAGTGATTGTGAGCAGGGCAGGTAGATGAACCAACCTCAGGCGGTTTCCCCGTGTGCGTGGCGGTGACGGCGAGGCCGAGCAGCAGGTCGGGCTGCTGCGGCGCGCGCGCCTGCGCCTCCGTCAACATCTGCTTCGCCTCCTCCCACATACCTGCCATTACAATAATCATTATACTTAGGGGCTCCCGGTTGAGAGCTTGCTCGCCGATTTAGGGTCACCGCTCAGTATAACAGCACGGCTACGCCTCGGCGTTCACCTTGCCGTGCAAGTGAGGCCTTTGAATCGTATGCGTTAAAGTAAATTTTAAAATGAACCGTAAAAGGTAGGCAGTTGAATTTTTTTCAGAATGTGTATTTCTATTGCTGCTATAACAAAAAATATTTTAGCGGGCCCCCAAGAAATGTCATTACGGAACCCTTCGTGTGCGAAACGAGGTGGGTGCTGAACTGCAGGTTTTAGAGAAAATAAAAATGATATTCAAATTTATTAACAAAATCTGTATTTTCGGAGATAATGCAGATTTTTATTTGAAAAATTTAAATATGTGCTCTTTGTGAAAATAAAAAATAAAAATGTTTACATATCAAAAGTCAAGTAAAACTCGTCATGCGCTTTCATTACACACACATCATGGCACACGGAGTGTGAGATTTAAAATATCACATTATATAATATCGTAAAATCACAAGTAGAGTATCTGTGATTCGTTTTAACTTCTTTTGAGACCATTAAATAGGTATTTTTTAATGAATTACGGTCTTTTATATCGAATGCGATCCTTTGTAATTTCTGTTTATAATATGCCTAAAATGGATTTCGCTCATAAGTCTTCGTCAGGCGCTACATTATTTTAGCACTTAATTACAATTGTAATAAAATTGGTGTGGTTTTATTATAATTATCTGGAACCCACCGGTTTATTAGCTCTAATAAGCTCCCATTATATTGGTAAAATCTGTAGCTACTACTAAAATCTATAGAGATTCTATCTGATTGCAAATTATAAACGAACACTTTTGTAATTAAAAGTACAATGGCCCTGATTCTGTAGTTCACAACTAAACTAATTTTAATGTCACTATGTCTCTTTCTAACAAAGAACATAAGAAAAGGATGTAAGAAATTTAGTCCTGTCAAATTAGTCCAATGCTTGTTTTCAATATGATTTTAGTCGCGGTTACGCCTAAATACACGCAAAATAAGACGGCAAAGATAAAGGGGTACGAACTTTTTTGTATGGGAGCTGGCATAGCCACCCGCCGCCATTTTGATTTTTTTTCAATGTGGCGGCGCACGGTGTAAGTGGTATATTTGGGTGGGGACACTTATACAAACAAAAAATGTAAAGCAATATGGTGACCTAAAGTGTCACGTTTCCGAGATATTTGGAGGTAAAGATCGCCATATGAGTATAACGACAATCATTAAAAATGAACTTATTACGTGTTTATATGCATTAGATTGTATTCAAATAATAGTTCCCAGGTTGATTTAACTTTTTATTAGAATATAGCAAAACAAATAGCTCGAAAAAACAATATTCATTAATTGGTTACCTACTAAACCGCATCGCTATATTCGCAATGAAACACAATCGTGTCAAGTAGCTCGGATCGTAGTGGTTATCTTGTTTTCCATGTCTCCGTTATTAAACAAAAATAACAATACTTGTCTTAAAATATAATGTTACCGAGATTTTGGAATATCGATGTATAAATAATATGAGAAGAATGACAATAGTTTAAAGTTGATTGAGTACAATTGATGTTATTGTTTTTAAGCAATAAACTGTGGTCAAATAATTATTGCATCACGGTTTTAAAAATAAAATAATACACATAATAGAAACAAGCCGTGACCTCAAACCTTTAAATAAAAGGATTTTTTTAAACTACTTAGGTAGCAAACAAACATATAAGGCCCGCCTAAGCGGTAGGCGGTTACCGTAGCCTATGGACGCTTGCAACACCAGGGGTATCACTCGCGCATTGCCGACCCTACAGAAATCTCTTCACACCTTTTTTAAGGAACCCCACGCTGTACTCCGTTGGGAAAACCACGGCGGGAGCTCATTCCATAGTCTTAGCGTCCGCGGAAGAAAGCTCCTTTCAGACCGCATAGTTTGAAACTATTTTGGTTCCAATGTGTGAGGATGGACTCCCCGTCAATGGCGAGACTTGCGATGGTAGAAGGTAGCCGTGAGCATCAGGTTAAAAAATTCTACAGAACACTGTCCGTTGTACAAGCGGTAGAACACACATAAGGAGGCAAAATCTCTCCTCAGATTGAGGGGCCCTAAGCCGCTTGTGAGCTGGGGACCGTCGACAATTCTAATAGCACGTCGCTGAACCGAGTCTAAAGGCCCAAACTGGTATCCAGGAAAGAGCAGTACTCCATATAAGGCCGGACTTGCGACTTGTTAAGTTGCAGCCTTTGCCCCGATGTTAAGTACTGCGTCGCTCTGTTGAGCACTTCGAGTTTTTTGGATGCTAGCTTAACCTTGTCTTCTAGACGGCCTATTGACGTCGTTAGAAATGTCGAAAAATTGGCGACCCATTTGCATAGTCCCTCGGGAAACCCATATGCTGGTAACTACGTTAGAAGACCCCAGTGCCAGACCCGATCGAACGCCTTCGCCACCTTGACTCTCGATGGCAAGTGACCACTCGGCTGGTGACCTTCTAGTATATACATAGACACATCAGATAGAGATACACCAGAAGGTCACCAACCAAGGGACTATGGTGGAAGCCATATTGTCGGTCACTCAACAAATCGTGATCCTCTAGGTATCTCAAGAGCTGCGTGTTGATCACTATGACATTGGAGAGAATGGGAGGTGATGGCAATTAGGCCTGTAATTCATTGGGTCTGATATATCGCCCTTTTTGGGCATTGTGTGCACGTGAGCAGTCTTCGACGAAGACGGGATTTTCATTTAGGTGGAAGTTTTATTAGGTAGGGTCGGGCCGGCCGCGGGCCCGGTTTTTTCAACACACTCGCTCGTAAAGTAACATTTATTGCACCGCTTTTAGTATCTTAATGCAGCTTATTACCCATTTGTGCTTTTTACTTTCCATTACCGCACAGTTTTATGAAGGTATAATCCCGATTATGATAAGTTTGTACCTCACTGCAAGTGATATTTGCAGACCAAGCATTCTTAATTTAAACGGGTAAAATAGTTTGACAGCTCACCGCTGTTAAAAAAACCTTGCGTGCCATATTTGTAAACGTTCTCATTGTGTTGATTTGATTAATATCAAAAAATCTACTTAAAAAAATACAAGTCTGTTTTTTTCCTCGCAAGCGTGTTGAAAAACGTCGTATGACACGCGTGTGCATTGATTATTACACTCTCGGCTCACTTATTGCGCTCGCCTACGGCTCACGCGCTTAATACGCCTCGAGTATTAATAACCAACTTTGCACACATGTATCATAATGTACTATTACGTCGCTATTGCAATTTTAGCGCCCAGGGAGCATTACTTAGCGATCTTTAGTTCCAATTAACTTGGTAACATGAGATTTTAGGACAAGTATTGTCATTTTTGTTTGTATAATAATGAAAACAAGTCACGTTCCGAGCTACTTTGACAACATTGTGGTTCATAGCGAATATTACGATGCTGTTTAGTAGGTAAGTAATTAAAAATATTGTTTTTCGTGGTCCTAGTTTAACTCTCTACTAAAAAATTGATAAATCAACCTGGGAACTATTATTTGAATACAATCGAATGCATATAAACACGTAATAAGTTAATTTTTAATTATTGTCGTAATTCTCATATGGCGATCTTTACCTCCAAATATCTTGGAAACGTGACACTTTAGGCCACCATGTTGATTAACATTTTTTGTTTGTATAAGTGTCCTCTACCCATATATACCAGTTTCATCGTGCGCCGCGACATTGAAAAAAAAAAACTAAAATGGCGGCGGCTAGCTATGCCACAAAGGTTCTAACCCCTTTGATAACTTAAAATATGTTCTATCCTTTTTCAATCATGTTCGTAAGAAAGAGATGAGATGTGACTAAAATTTGTTTAGTGCGATTTACAACAGAATCGGCACCATTGTCAAGTGATGAAAGTCACAACGCATCTAAAATTTTGCAACATAAGTACTAAAAGCGATTGACTTGCCTCGTGAAGCGGCGGCGGCGGCGCCCACGGCGGCGGGCCCGGCGCCCAGCGCGCCCAAACGCTCCGACAGCTCCATAATGCTGTAATGAGCATCTTGCACGCCCGGCCCTCCCTGAAACATTTACTCCCTTATTCATAATCGTACAACTATATCAGTGTTACAGTCTCTTCGTACTCTTTCGATCACCATATGTCAAGTGCTTAGTATTTTTCTAAAATAATAGTAGTCTAAGTTACTCCTTATAGCATTTGCTATCTGCCAGTGAAAGTCCCGTCAAAATGGGTCCAGCCGTTTTAGTCTCGTCTGAGATTAGCCGGAACAAGCAGATAGACATTTTATATGCATTTAGTAAAAAGCGGTTATTTTGAAAATTACAAACAGACACTACAATTTTATTCATTTGTACTTTCGCCTCAAGTAGCTCGGTCAGACAGCCACAGTACTGTTTCACAACAAAATAAATTACAGTTTAGAAAAACTAAAAAAACACGCTTTCAAAAGCCCTGCACTAAAAAGTGTTAAATAATTATAAAATTGAACCTAAATATATTCACTGTCTATCCCGTAAGGGCCTAAATGTAAGCAATTTTTGTAATTAAGTTCAATATTTGAATGAAAAGTGTGTGGTGCTTTTCATTTTGTAATTTACGATATTTCTTCATGATAATGATAATGCTTAGAAATACTATTGGGTTACAACGAAAAGCGCCCCACGCTTTTCATTCAAATATTGAACTTAATTACAAAAGGTGAAGCTAATAAAAGCGTGTTAAAAAATGTGTGGGTCATCTAACTTTACCTAACCATGAGATGAGAGACAACAGAAAACCATGATAAAGAACTGGCAAGGCTAGAGCTATTAGCCGTTAATATAATCTGTTCCAATCCTACTAATATCCTACTAATAATAATAAAATTTCTTTATTTGCAGTTTTACAATTAACAAAAACTGAGCATTACAAAAATGTGGCTTATACAAAGAATTACACAATAGTTTGTTTTGTACAATTTTGTACTAATATTATAAATGCTAAAGTTTATGAGTATGGATGTATGTTTGTTACTGTTTCACGCAAAAATGGATGAAATTTGGCACAGAGATAGAATATGTTCTGGATTAACACATAGGATACTTTTTATCCCGGGAAAACACACGATCTCTCGGGAATGCGGGTGAAACCGCGCGGGACAGCTAGTAAAGAATTATTTTGAAAATGGCGGCTTGTACTTTTAATGACAATTGTACCACAGATATAAATCTAAGTAGATCACGCGAGTGTATGTACCTCGCGTACCAAAAGGGAAAGCAATGCTCTTCTTTTGGAGCTGTTTCGCGCGGACGGGGAACTCGTATCACTAAAACGCTCTTGTGACGTCACGGTTCGTAGAAAAAAAGAGGCACACTTGGTTTCCATACAGATGGAGGGACTTGCGGTATGGTACGAGAGCTACCAACGTTTTGGAGAAAGAACTTTAGCATGGCTAATTTTTTGATATTGCCTTGCTCATAGAAGCCTGATTGAGATGCACCAACTCTGACAGCCGGAAGTGGTTGCGTTTCCTTCTGCGCATCCTGTTTGTACTGGTAAAAATTTCGGAGTTTGAAACATTTTAAAATTTTTTCAACATTTTCTACATCTTAAACGCAACTTAAACGCAAACGCAAGCAACTTAAACTTAAATTGGCAGAGCGTTATATGGTTACTAACTACGTGCTAGGTGCTATTTCAGTTGTGAAAAAAGTAAATGTCATATCATTTCTCAAAATCAACCGCTAAAAGGGTGTAACAGGGGTTCAAAATTTGTATGGAGAAATCATAAGATAGATGTATTTATTCGAAAATTCACAGGTCTACCAATAAATAAATACTTGTTTTGTGCTTTATCAAAAAAAATCCCGACAGGGGGTAAAAAGAGGTAAATAGTCTAAAAATCAACATGGGTGTCATTTTCAAAGTTTGTCGGGACGTTGATTACGTAAATGTCATTTTGAAATGTCAATGAGCTTGAACACTTGAACGACAAAAAAAAGTTCTCATTTATTATTATTATTTTGTATTGATATTTTTTTTTTATATTGATCAAATTTTGTTCCAATAAGAATTTATAGGTTTCGTTAATAGCATTTTTAAATCCTGTAGTAAATGAACACTCCACCCTGTATCACATTATACATTGTTAATAGATATACTATAATATATTGAGGAACAAATTAATTTTACTAATAATTACAATCATTTAATCTCTTTGTTTGTATAAGACTAGCAGACCCCCGCGGTTTCACCCGCGTACGGTTTTAATTTTTTGCGCGGAACACTTATTATTTATCAAAAATAAAAGTAGCTTTACTCCTTATAACATCAGCTATGAACCGGAACAGACAGACAAAAATGTTAAAAAAACTCAATCCGGTTTTATTCAAAAAAACTTGAACTCACATAAAAGCTTGGTGCAATGCAAAACTCTTTTAACTACACTCAAAATATTCTAATGAAATAGTAAAAATGAACTTCCAAAAAAATTATACAGCAATCGCAAATATTCGCTAAGTAGGTAATCTAAGAGATTTCCAAGGAATTTACAAAGGAAAATGAAGCCATAAGGCGCCGATCCCGCAGAGAAGAGTTCTAGAGTTCCGCGTTCCGAGTTCTGCATTCCGCGTTGACTGTAAGCTATGTGGGGCCTTTGAAAGTAAAAAAAAAGTGTATGATGTGCGAACAGCAGCGAATATTGCAGAACTCTAGAACTCTAGACTGCTTGCTATGTGCACAATAGTCAACACGGAATGCAGAACTCAGAACTCCACAACTCTCTCTGTGGAATCGGCGCCTTAGGTAAGTTTTTCATTCAAATATCCACGAACAAAAAAAAAATAAGTTTCGAATTCCAATCCGATTTAAATATTATTTTATATTTGACATTCCAATTTTAAAGAGTAGAGTTTAAAGAGCACCAAGTTTTTTGAATAAAATCGGCTCAGATTACAGAACAAAAGGCAGATAGAGCGCGAAATCACGGGAGGGAGGCCAAAAGTTTATTTAAACGAAAGTGTTTTTCGTTAAATATTTGTTTTTTAAACAAAGCAAATATAATTTCATAAAATTTTTGATAAACCACCTATTTTATTCAGCTGCAGAAAGGATCAAGTAATAATTACCAGATTGCGTATTGGACACACATACATTTAATAACTCATACCGATAAAAATAAGTGCAAGTGTGGACTGGACTTGACTGTCTTACATCTTCTTATTGAATGCACGGCATATAAATAATGAAAAACTAATGTGTGATGTACCTAATAGTTTAATAGATTGTTTAAATGAAGAAGGATGTAAACGAACGTTACATTTTTTGAAAATGATAAATGTTTATAAACTTGTGTAGTAATTGTAATAAATATTATTGTTTATTGTGGTCGCTAATTACCTTAGATGTTAAAAAACGAACTAAAATAAATAAATAAAAAAAAAGCGAGGTATGTGTTTTACAATTTGTATTTGCTTTTTTGGCCTCATTCCCGTGTTCCGGGCGCTCCATCTGCCTTATTCTGTAATCTGTGAAATCGGATTGAGTTTTAAACATGTGTCAAAATAAAATGTTATTTAAATCAAAAGTACTAAGGAGTATTGATATCAACTTCGATGCAAATCACCCCTAAAAAAACTTTCTACCCCTTTTTGACCCCGTTAGGCGATGAGTTTAAATAAAATACGAAACACATCTTCCATAAAAACCGTTAAGGAATGTTTATGCAAAATTTGAAGTAGATCGGACCAAGGAATCATGTTGTCCCATACAAACTTTGCCCCCGTTTTTCACCCCATTAGGGATAGAATTTCGGAAAATCCTTTCTTATCGGATGCCTACGTCATACAAAAAATACACCCTCCAAGTTTCAGGTCTATACGATCAGCGGTTTAGGCTGTGCGTTGATTGTCAGTCAGTCATTCAGGACAAAGCATTTTATATGTATAGATTAAGGCTTTGCTTCTTGTTCCGGATTAGTTGTTTGGTTTTAATTTTCTCTTTCGTTAACTCTGATTTGCAACAATTTTATGATAACTATCTTAGTGTAACTGATAGATGGCTGATAGATGTCGCAACAATATTCTGTTCGAATTCAAACGATAACAGTTTCCCCTCAAAGTCTGCTTTGCAATTACTATAAACAAGTTATAGATAGTTAATATATTTTTGTTAATAGGTATATGACTATATGCATAGAACCTAAAATTAAAACGTTACTAAAGTTTATCAATGAAAATAAAAAAAAAACCGCGGTCAAAAATAGTCAGTTTATAAATATTTAGAGTTACTTATTCTGATTCTTCACATCACCAAGCAAATTTTTTTCTATATTCGGTAACTATTGAAATAAAAACAACTGGGTGATAAAAATCAAAATCTTTTAGTTTAATTATGAATTAGAATTAAATTATAATAAGACTATCTAGGAAAATGTTGACTACCCCTGAGGCGTCACTTGGTCGTCACTTTGACAGTGAAATTTCTTTGTTTAAATTATTTAGACACCAGCAATGAACTAATGCTAACCTGGAATTTTGGAAATTTGCGTTTTTTATGTCAAATTGTTCACAAGTCATCAAATGACAAAAAAAATAAAAAGCCGTTCCAAGAAATTGCGAAATTTTAAATGAAGCACTATGCTAAGTAAAAAATACTTTTTGCGCTCGCCCGATATAAGATTCCGTCACTCGAAGTGTTAAAAGAGCGAAGCAGTACTTCTCATCGGGGCAAAGACTTACTTGCTTGCGACTTTATAGTTAAAGTCGCAAGTACCATATGGTACTGCTGTCATCTGTGTTCGTATCTGCCAAAATTTGAAATCCTTTTGTCCGTCATTTGATAATATTAATATAAAATTTTCTCTGCCGCGATCTGTGCGCGTAGTACAAAAAATGTGGATTACTTCAAAAAAATTTTTATTTATCATTTAATAATAATTTATTCAAATAGACCTTTGCAGGCACATATTAAGTCTTTTAATAACAATGAAAAATTATTTACGTTAACCAACGTAGGTATATAGTATTTGGATTATTATGTTCACTGGATAACTTTTTTTTTTATTTGATGTTAGTATTATATTCGAATAGATCGTGAATGGTTTAATTTATTTCTCTAGCGCTATCAAAATCGTACATATCAATAGGACCATAAAATCAATTATATCAAAAATATCCATATTTTAAATCAAATTCAATAAGTATAATTCAATAATGAGAAATTTCATAGCAAAGTGTTGTTAAACATCTGCTAAACAACCCTCCGCATTTGTTTAAATTCTAAACCATGTCTAAGGCGTATCTAGCTCAAAACAACTGGTAAACACTGTTTTGTAGTAAGGAATTTTATAAACACGTGTTCAACTGATGCGTAAGTTTTTTGTAGTAAGACCGTTGTTATTTTATTGTTTTTTTTTATCCATAGCCAGCCAACACTACGCCGCCGCGCGGTAATTTAAAATATTACTTATTAGAAATAGAAGCTACACCGAGAAAATTTTTTAAAATAACTATCATGAAATCTTCTACCTACGAGAAAGCGTATTTGCCGTTAACCAAAAAAAATAACAATGGCGCTTGGTCCTTGGACCCTAGTACCTATGCATAACAGTATCCGTTGACCATTCATAACATTCCTTATCACACAATTATTTTTGTGGAAACATAATTATAGAGATTTTTGAGAACATGTCCTTGTTTCGAAAACTTTTAATTTACACAAATAACTTCATCAATAAATTGTATTGTATCTAGTTAAACTGAACACCGAGTGTAAATGTCAAAATATGCGCAAAATAAAATGAACGCTCCATTACATACAACACGCATACAACTTTGTATTATAAATCAATAGTTTTATTCAAACACACGTTGTTTGAATAAAACAAAGGAGACGGGCGAAGTTTCATAGATCGTTGGGCCTGATGTTACAAAAATGATTTCGGTTTTGTTTGATAGTAATATTAATAATATTTCAAATATATAATACTTTTTACGACTGCTCAATGGGAGTAACGAAATATAGGGTATTAAAGATAACTGAAAATAAACTACATTGTTTGATCGCAAATCATTATAATTATTATTATTAGAAAGGAACTATGGGACTGACATGTTCTTGCATGGAATAAAAGTATCTGAAAATCAGTAGTAACAGTGGAACTGTTACCACTGACCTGCGGTCAACTGTTCTTCCACTCTTGGCGTTGTGTAATGTTTTGAAGGAGGATGAATTAAAGACACTTTATATTTTTTTCTTTTATTCGTCATCATACACTATTAAAATATAGTCTAAAAACCGTGCAGGCGGTATTAAGTTGTCTTGATACCTTGCCCAACTAAGGTATCATATTATTTATATCACTTACCACAAGAGGAGCAACCCATTGCTGTATAATTGAAAGAATGCGTTCGTCTTCAAGTAAATGCATTCCTATGGTATTACTACGCCAGGTAGCTGCCGCAGTTAATGCAATGATTTTGTAGATGACGCATTGTATAAAAGTTATCGAAATCCGGTAAAACAAGCAGAGGTCCGTCGAGTAAGCAAAAAACAATAGCCGTTGTCAGTAATGCGTAAGTCGTTCGTGCAAGCAGTAGTCGTCAGAATCTTTTAAACGTAGTCAAAGTCGTTAGAAAGAAACTATCAGAAATCACCACACAAAAACAAACGTAAACGCAAATGTATTCACAGAGCGGGCAACAGCGAATGATTTGACAGACAATTGTAATTTTTTCCGTCAAAATATTTATTTGGGTTGCCAGTGGAAAAATATCAAAATAATCGATTTATTAGGTGCTATCGCTTTATAGGTAATAGTAATTAACGTTTATTAATAGCTTTATGTATTCACAAATAATAATAATATTTTTATTTAGGTAAATAATTGTTCTTTTGATATCTTGATCATTAATTTATAATTATTGACGCTTTTGAAAAAATATATATTAATAATTGTATTGTATCGATTCGCATAATTATTTAATACATCTAGCAACACTTTAGATCGTTTCCTGACAGGAAATAATAATAACATCAGCTATCGTTTCATAAAAACATATATTTTTTATCCCATTGTAAAACTCTATAATATTTTTAAGTTTAAGGTCAAAAAATCTTTGAAGAATTTAGATGAATGTTTCATTCGTGTAACGTCAGGCCCATTTTCGCCGATGTCCTTTTTAAACATCTTAAATTAGTAATAATTTTATGTTTTATTAAAAAAACAAATTGTTTAATTAATTTGACTTAAGAATAGCATAAAATCCCACAAAATACTCAAATAATGTTGATAATTTATTAAAATATCTGCGTGTTTAGGAACGCGTAGGAACGAATGACTGAATGACTTTCGATTTTGCTCACATTGTAAACGTTATGTCATGTTTTACTAAACATCAACTAGACACAGTTTTGTAGTAAAGAAACTTAGACACGGTTTTAACCAATGTCTAAACCTTAAAACACTGTCTAGCTAAACAAGTGTTGAAACTGTGTTTAGTTCATCTTTTGTAGTAAGACCGTAAAAGTCTAACTCTAATATCGGTTCAGAAGGTTTCATTCAAACAAGCTTAGAGTAATTACATAATATTTATATTCTAATCTGACAACAATTTCGTGCCCCAGCGCGGCGGCACTGTAATGGATATACCCTTTCCGTTACACGTTGTATTATCACACGCATAGGCTGATGATGATGATGAATACAATTAGTAATAACGAGGATAAAATGTAACCTTGCTGACTGTCTTGCTATTCTTCTCAGTTCCGTCCGAACTGGTGGTAATTTCAGTAGCTTTGACCTTCATAAGTGCCCTACTAGGGCCTAAATTGAATAAATGTCTTTGACATTGACTGATTTTTCCCCTCAAATTGCTCTGCTGTAAAATTGACTTTTTCAGGTTAGCCTTTTGTTCATTGATGATATCAATTTGATCACGAATTCCATTTCCGGTTCATGTTTTCTACATTAGTTCCGTATAATCTCGCTCACTGCTTATCTTCCTCGAACTTCTCTGGAGGAAAGAAGGCAGCCAAGGTTCCTTTTTCAGAATATCAATCAAAACTCAAGTAAAATTATAGGTGTAAAAATTAAACAATTGAATTTGGAACCTGGCCCGATGACATAAGGTTTATTTTCGATTAACAAAATATGTTCTGAACTGATATTAAATTAGTATTTGTACCCTTATGCAACCAGATTTCCATCTGGCAAGGTAAGTTTTAGGTTCTTTGATAGCATAACTATATAATGTAAAAATTTCAGCTTTTAGAAAATGGTTTAGAAGAAAATATGTCTTTTACAAGATTCAGAACTAAAATAGCATCTGGAACGTAGGTAGCAACCACATAACACTCTGTCGATATATTTTTAGGTTGCTAAAAGGCTGTAGAAAATAGTGAAGAAAAAATCATTCGTGCTAAAATGGTTTAATGGGTAATAAATCCGAATTTTTCACTAGTACAAATAGGATGCGCAAAAGAGAACGCAACCACTCCCAGGTGCCAGACTTGGCGTATCTCTATCAGGCTTTAATGCGTAAGAATATATCAAAAAACCAGCCTTGCTAAAGTTCTTTTTTTCGCGACGTTGCTAGCTCTTATACCAGTATCTATTTAGATTTATATCTGTGGATTGTACCCATTGTATAATCTGTCAATACAAGTACAAGCCGCCATTCTCAAAATCACAGATTATACAAAATCATTACCTGTGACAAATTAAGCCAAGCTTGTGCAAGCTGTGTGAGAGTGCCATCGTCCTCAATCTCTTGTAGAGCCTTGAGTTGCTTGCGTGCCAGGTCCGGCCGGTTCATGGCCAGCAGGCACTGCAGGGTGAACGCTCGCAGCTCCAGGGACTCAGCATTGTGGAGGATCCTGAGGATATCAGGGTTCTTACTTAAAATGTCTACATTGAGTTTCTTGCTGGATGTCTTCTCAGTTCAAGTGTATTATGAAACAGTGATAGAATTAATTGTAACATACGTAAGTGCCTTATTAGGTCCTAAATTGAATAAACCATTTTTGAATTTGAATATAATCTGGTTGTTTTTACTGTGTATAGGCCTGTTTGGCCACAATCTCACCATGGTAAGTGATGATGTGGCCAAAGGTGGTCAGCACATCACATCACACATCACAGTCAGAACATCACAGGACACTTCTGAAGTGTCAGAATAACATATAAAATAACACTAGTTGTGCCTTACGGTTTCACCCGCGTACCCGAGGGATATCCTACCCTACCAAAGATTCTTAATTTTTTTTCCTGTAGATCTCCAGTGGATTAGAAAACAAAAAAAGATAGTTGAAATCAGTAAAGTTGTTCTTAAGCGTGATCAAGGGATCAATCATCAATAGGATTAATTTTTATAAATAGATAGAGAGAGATAGAGATAAAGCATTTACTAAGAAATTAATTTAAACTTACTTGAGTGCCGCCTCATAATTTTCTTCATGGTAGTAAATAGTTGCAGCAACAATCAGGAATACTTCATTTGATAATTCTGAACCTTTGGCCACCTGAAATAATTGTAATTCTAATTAACATTATGTCTAATATTAGCTGCCCCTGCGGTTTCACCTGCATTCCAGAGACATAAAGTAGCCTATAATACTCGGGGACAATGTAGCTTCCAATTAGTGAAAGAAATTTCAGAATCCAACTGGTAGTTCCAGAGACTAGAGTGTTTAAACAAACAATCAAATTCTTCAGCTTGATTATAATTGTTCAGATTGTTTAGATTATTTACAAGTAACTCAGAGAAATCTCATTGTTTTGTTAGGTAACAATGATGGCGGGCTTTGACGGGCCAGTTGGCACAGTTGGTTAAGACGTGGAGTCTTCACCTATAGCGCCGTAGTTTGTGGATTTGATTCCCACACAGGACATTCATTTGTGTGTATGAACATGTCTGTATGTCCTGAGTCTGGGTGTAATTATGTATATTAAGTATGTATTCACAAACAAAAAGTAGTATATGTATTATATCAGTTATCTGGTTTCCATAGTACAAGCTTTGCTTAGTTCAGGATCAGATGACCGTGTGTGAGGAATGTCCCAGGATATTTATTTATTTATTATTAATGTGTAAAATTCATGTATTACAATTGTATGTGTTACTAAAACCTACAGAAGTCTGATATAGTAACTATCAATCTTCTAAGGATGACCAATAGTAACCATTTTTGTCTTTCAAACGTTGATAAGAATGCTAATTTCTTTGCGAATCACTTGGAACAAATAATTAGGGATATCAGATTTATTATGAATTAATAGATCCTATCTGGGGAAAGTTGAGCGGGTCCCTAGTATCCTGAACTATCATCTAGTCACAAACAATCAATACTACTGAATTAACTCAATTAAGTACTACTTTACTTAAGATTGCAGAATATTTCATGGATTACATACCCTTGCATCGATATCAGCAACAATAGCTGGCTTGTTAGCTTCAGGGGACAGATAATCCACGAGAGTCTTCAGAGGCTGGTGCAAGGGGTCAGCGGCTTTGAGATCGTTAAGCACAATCTTCAAGTTTCCCTGCGCAATGCACGATCTGTAGAGGTAGGTATCGCGTTGGAAACCTGTTATAGGGTTCGAAAACTGTAAGAGATAAGTATTGAGTTAAATCACTGCAGAAGGGACAAAACTAGTTAACAAAACATGAGCGGCACACGTCGACGACGCACTAAATATGATGAAATTCCATTAAATTTAATTCCAATCGGGAATAAATAAAAGTAAAATCATCACTTACGCTCAAGCTCTGTGCCTCGTTGATTGCTTGTTGATAATTTCCAACGTAAAATGCATTTTTAAGGTCGAAAAGTTCATCAACATCCTGCTGCTGACGTGCCATTTTGACAAATTGTTTGGTTTTGTGCAGGCAGGCAATGCTGCCAACTCTTCTTTAACTTAACTTAACTTAACTTTTTTTTTTTTTTTTTTTTTTTTTTTTTTTTTTTTTTTTTTTATAAATAAATTATTATTAAATTATTAAAATTAATAATGTAATCTTTTAATCGAATAATCTGACGTTTTGAAGTCGAAATTATTTTCTATACAACACGTCGTGCTTTTTCCTAACTTCAAAACAGTATTACATAATCACATTAAGAGTTATTTTATACTTTTTAGTGTAACTACTTTGAAGGTTTATTTTATATGTTAATAAAAATTTAATTTATTTTTCAATTTTAAGTTTCATGTACGTTTTCAATACTTCCCATGTTTTGTCACTGACCGAGGATGTGGATATCATTGATAAATTGTTAACAATATTAAATAATGTTAATCTTTTTTAAGTTCTTGTATTTTTATTTTTTTCATGTGGTGTAACAATAAAGCGTTATCTATCTATCTATCTATATATAATGCTTCAATCACGATGATTATGCTTTTTTTCCATTGAATAATTCTATCATATCTTCTAATGACAGGCCAGTTGGCGCCATTGGTTAATGTTATGAACCAATATACCAGTTATATTATGTCAACCTATCGAACCGCAGGTCGTGGGTTTGAGTCCCACACTCCCACACTGAGTCCCAGACAGAATATGCATTTGTGTGCACGAACATGTCTGTATGTCATGAGTTTGGGTGTAATTATTTATTTTCAAACAAAAAGAAGAGTATATCTAGTGGTAGCTCTGCTGCCACTCAAACCGCATACACATACCTACATTAAAAAAATATAAACATACGCGTCAAACATAGAACCTCCTCCTTTTTTTGAAGTCACTTAAAAATGATTATCTCAAAGTTAATCCATCGGGTTTGCATTATTGTTAAATTTCAATAAGTTTTTGATCAAGAAATAATATGGATTTTTAATTGTTACTGCCATAATCATGGTTGTTGAAGAATAAAGCATATAAGGAAACCTTTTACAGCAATGTTTACTTTTCAGATTTTACAAAAAGATACTAAAATAGAAAGTACGATTATAAGACAGCAACACTGCAATTCACTATAGATTGACAGTGATTCCTTGGCGGGAAATTGAAAAAAGCGCACGCGGAAAAATTTGAAATTACATTTTGTAATTTTTTTTTTTATTGTGTAAAAGAATAAATTCACTTTTAATTAATACCAAAAAAAAATAAAATGGATGGGAATGAGGGGGGCGGGGACAACCCGCCCAACTCCTCCAAGCGGCTTCGGACTGATGAAGTGAATGATGATAGCGGTGGCGGTGAGCGTTCTGATGTACTTTATGTGCCTTATTTTAAACCTAATTATAAAAGACAGTATCCAGAAAACTCAAATAAAACAGAGTTTAAAGTTTTTGTTGAGCATATCAACCACAAAGAGAGATTGGGCAACAAAAGTCCTATATATCTCAATCATATTTTCACGACGGATGTTAAAGGTGTGATGGCAATACAGCGATTGAATGCAAATAAAATAGCAGTAATGTTCAAACAATATAATACAGCAAACAACTTTCTAAATAACACTGCATTCTTAGAAAAGTACAACGTAAAGGCTTACATACCGGCTACCCAAATAGAAAAAACTGGCATCATAAGATTTGTCCCAGCAAATATCTCAAATAAGGACTTATACACTAAGTTGAGTTCCATTTACGAAATTATCTGTATACGACGATTCACAAAAAAAGTAGGACGGGACAGAGTTCCTCTGCAAACAGTCAGTATCACTTTCTTATCCAATATCTTACCTGACAATGTACAATATGATCTTTTCTCATACAGGGTATTTGAATATATCCCACCGCTGCAACAATGTTACAAATGTATGAAATTTAATCACTCGGCTAAAATATGTAATGGCAAACAGAAGTGTTCGATCTGCTCTGGTGAACACTTTTACAAAGATTGTGATAAACCTAAAGAGATATGTTGCGCTAATTGCCAAGGCCCACACCTAGCAATAGCAAGAGAATGTCCCATTAAATTAAGAAAAATAGAAGAAAAGAAAAGTAAAATAACATACGCGAGTATCGCACAAACAAAGTCGATCGAATACCCTGCATTGCCATTGTCTAAGAGTCAACTTGTAAATCCCCCTGTAAATAATGTAAATATTCCAGTAAATACTGAAAAGAAAAATGTTAAAAAAAATGTTAATAACAAGCCTGCTGCACAGGCGCTGAACCCACAAGATCACCCTATGGACTTCATTGCCCAGGTTATAGCTAATAAAGAAGTACGAGCGGCCCTAGTAAAAACATTGGTAGAGATTGGTAATAAGTCTGATCCCACCCCAATTACTTCATTATTCATTGAAGAAATATTAGTTAAAAATTTATCCCCATAATGGATTTAAGTCCCCCTAAAACGTCCCAATTACGGATTGCGCAGTTTAACATCCAAAGTGCCAATAGTAAAAAGCCCTTATTAACTAAGTTTATGCTAGAACAAAATATTGATGTATGCTTGCTTAATGAAACTTGGTTTAAAGACCATCACAATTTTAGAATCCCCGGTTATAATCTCCATTCCAGAACATCTAAGAATCCTCACAATGGTGTAGCAATATTAATTAAACCAGAGACTAAATATAATATTTTAAACACAACATTCTATGAGGACATTCAAACTATAGCTATGTCAATATCTACCGAGCGTGGCAGTGTGACTATACTCTGCGTATATTGTCCTCCTTCCAGTGGGCACATAAGATTGCATAGACTGCGCAATATAATTCGAGACCTACCTAAACCTATTTTTATAAGTGGTGATTTTAATGCTCACCATATTGCATTTGGTTGCCTATCTACTAAGGGCCGCGGACAAGATTTATATGATGTTATAGATGAGTGTGATTTGTGCATCTTAAATGATGGCAGTTTCACTACAGTGAACCGTCCTAGAACCAACGCTTCAGCCATTGACGTCACCTTTGCTAGCGCATGCTTAGCACCGTTATGCGAGTGGTCTGTGCATGATGATTGTATGGGAAGTTACCATTATCCAACTATAACCGAAATATCCCTATCCATACAAAAATACCAAATTAACCCTCCCATTGATAAATTTTTGTACAAAAGAGCTGATTGGCGCCAATATAATGAACTTTCAAAAAATGCGTTTGGCGATTTTACAATTAATCAAGTAGACCCACTCTCTTCCTATACCGATTTTTGTATACGTCTTGAGTCCCTTATGCAAATAGTTGTTCCAAAGTTCACTAAGTCTGCCCACTTTGCTAGCAGACCTCCAGCACCTTGGTGGAATGAGGTTTGCGAACAAAGTGTAATAGCATCCTATAATGCTTTGAAACTGTACAGAAATGATTCTACAATAGATAACTATATAAATTATAAGAGACTTGATGCATTAAAAAAGAGAACCATTTCTGAGCAGAAGTCAACTGGATGGAATGATTTGTGCAATACTTTTAATAGAACTACCCCTATAAGCAAAATATGGAACATGATTAAGATTTTTAAGGGTGTTAAGTCTAGCATTAGATCCCATAAAGATGAGTTCATACCTACCTTTTTAGATAAACTGTCTGATAATAGTGGTTTAAAAGAGACTAGTAACTTAATCAACTATTTTAACAGTAACAATAATAATAGCAATTCAAAATTTTTATTGGAACCATTTACATGGAATGAATTCACATCAAGTCTACAATCTAGGCGTAACTCAAGTCCAGGTCTAGATAACTTTCCATATATTGTAATTAAAGAACTCCATACATCTGTTCAGCACCTCTTTCTTGACATTCTTAATGCTTTATGGCTCAAACAAATTATCCCTGAGTCATGGAAGACACAGTGTGTTATCCCCATACTGAAGCCTGATAAATCTCCAGAACAGTCCAGTTCGTATCGTCCTATATCTTTGTCCTCATGTCTCGGTAAACTATTCGAAAATATGATTAAAGTCCGTCTGGACTGGTTTGTAGAGGCTAATGGTATCATCCCACATGTGCAGTATGGTTTCCGTCGTGGGCGTAGTTGCGCTGACAGCTTCATGTCACTCATCTCAGACCTGAAACGTGCAAATAATTTAAAATCACACACTGTTTGTGTATTTTTAGATGTCCAAGGAGCTTTTGATAATGTCGACCCAGGTATCTTGGTCAACATTATGTCTAATGTGGGTATACCTGGTCTACTATGTCAGTGGATCTATAATTATTTAAATGATAGAACCTTATATGTTAAGTATAATAACATCTTACATGGTCCTAGAAGTGCATCGAAAGGCACAATGCAAGGCGCCACTCTTTCACCATTACTATATAATTTGTACACATGTGAAATATGTAAATTTGTAAATACTAGTGAAGTAAATATTTTGCAATTCGCAGATGACATTGTTTTGTATAGTAGCAGTCAGAACTTGCAAGTTGCTATAGATAATATGAATAGAGCATTAAATCAGTTGAGTCTATACTATAATGATAGATTACGTTTAAAGATCAATGCTACAAAAAGCAGTTTAATGATTTTTGGTGATGATGATCCATCTAGTGTTATTTCGTATTGTGGAGAATCTATAAACAGAGTACATTCAAAGAAATTCTTAGGAATCATCATAGACCAAAAACTGACTTTCGAAGAACATGTTCGGTATATTTCTAAAAATGCTTTAAGAGCTATTAACATAATAAGATGTCTGGCTGGAGTGTCATGGGGTGCTGACCCCAAAATATTGTCTATTCTATATAAAGCTATTGTGAGAAGTCATTTTGACTATAGTTCTTTGGCATATATGAATAGCTACCATGCCAAAAAATTAGATATCCTGCAGAATAAATCTCTGAGAATAATATCGGGTGCAATGTGCTCAACTCCCATAAGGGCCATGGAAGTAGAGACTAAAATTATGCCACTGATCTTGAGACGTCTCCTACTTGCCGAACGGTATTGCCTTAAACTACTGTACTCTGATAACATGCAAATTATTAACAAGATTATACCTTGTAGAATCAATGTGTCAGGTCCTTTAGCAACTGGTGAGAGCCTCCTTGTTGGTAACTCCCCAATGTTGTATCACATTTTTCTGGAAATTGAAAACAACAGCTATAAACTCAAAAAACAGTGCCCTTGGCCCTGCTATTCTTCCCAGTTCAAAAGCATAATGCACCCAATTACAGTAATAGATTCAATTACAAATAATTCAGAGATGTTGCAATTTTTATCAGAAAATAATTACTACACTTTATATACAGATGGTAGTAAGGGTAAGGATTATGTGCGCTGTGCTGTGTATGATCCTCAAAAAAATTCTTCTCAGAGTTTTCTTTTGCAGAATGTTTGTACAATATTCACCGCAGAAGCCTATGCAGTATATCAGGCTCTTCTGCAAATTGGAAATGTAGATAATTGTAAATATTTTCTAATTGTAACAGATTCTTTAAGTTTTATAAGAGGATTGAGCTATTTAAAGATTCACTTTAAAACTAATTTCATTCTGTACATAATTAAAGAATTGTTATACAAATATTATCATACAGGGAAACTAATTTCATTTATGTGGGTGCCCTCTCATAGAGGAATCACTGGAAATGAAATGGCCGACAAAGCCGCTTACGGAGGAGTAAATGCACTCGATGTCTCCGATACTATGTATGTACCTATGACTGATTATTTGAGTAATGTAAGGCTAGCTATAAGTATGTTATGGGAGCAAATGTGGAAGAAAGACCAAGAAACGAAAGGACGGTGGTACGGTAGCATTCAAGAAAACTTACCAGTAAAGCCATGGTATGATAGCCTGCAAAGAGCCAGTCGTGATTTTATTACCACCATAAACCGACTACGTTATGGACATAATAAAGCACCATCACACCTAGCAAAGTTAAATATAATTCAAAGCAATGTCTGTACATTTTGCGGAGTTGAAGAAGGAACAGTGGACCACATTATATTCAGCTGTCAAAAGTTCCTTATTGACAGATTGGTACTCGCGAGTGAACTAAGTGAAGTGTGGCAAAATAATTATAGTGATTTTTCTTCCCGCCCGCCGCCGCTTAAAGAACTATTAAAAGACATTAAAACTTATAAACCAATATTTAAATACATTAAAAATACGGTGGTAAAATTATAAAACTGAAAATACAAAATCTGAAAAGTGGTTCCGGAATAATAAAGTCGTGGCTTAAAGGTCTTAGTAACCAGGCCATAAAATCCCAAAAAAAAAAAAAAAATAGATTGACAGTTAAGACCAGTGTTACCATTTATTATAGAATCGACTCTTTTTCCATATGGTAACATTATATTTTACTACTATTTCCTAAAATTCTCGCTAGATGTCACTAGTTATACAATCTTATTGATGATGAATCATAATTTATGAATCATGATAAAAAAAAACATGCTGATAAAGAAGCTTTTTCGTGGCATTTCTATCAACACTCGCTTAAATAAAGTGAAGTCTCCTCTAACTTTGTTTTATTACAAATTAGGTACCTGATTACCTACCTACTTTAGAATGTATTTATTTTTAGATCTACCCACAAATGTTGATATGCGGGCGCTCGCGAGCCTATTACCTTCCTCTCTTCAAACAGCTGTTTCAAACTTATTACCCGACTGATCTGATAAAACTGCATTCATTTTATTTCATAAATTCTCTGTGTGTAGTCTAGTTCTAGATAATATTTAATGAGAAGCCTAGAAAAGAGCTTTCAACACACTCGTTCATAAAGTGACATTTATTGCACGGGTTTTAGTATCTTAATGCAGCTTATTACGCACTAGTGCTTTTTACTTTACATTACAGCACAGTTTTATGATAGTTATAATCCCTATTATGTTAAGTTTGTACCTCACTGCAAGTGATATGTGTGTAGGTAGACCAAGCATTCATAAACGGATAAAATAGATTGAAATCTCACCGCTGTCAAAAAAAAAAAACTCGTGCCATATTTGTTAACATTCTCATTGTGTGGTTAATTATTATCATAAAATCTAATTAAAAAAATACAAGTCTGTTTTTTTCCACGCAAGTGCGTTGAAAAACGTCTTATGACACGTGTATGCATTGATTATTACAATCTCGGCTCACTAATCGCCTCGAGTGTTAATAACCAACTTTGCACACATGTATGATAATGTACTATTATTGATATTTATTAATTACACGTTTCGTAACCTACTGCACTTAGTTTTGTATGATACAAAACTAAGTTTTTTGGACACACTTGCTCTTAAAAGTGACATTTATTGCATGCGGCCCTGCCGCCTCGTGTCTAATGACCAACTTTGCACACATGTATTATTATCTTCTTTGTTCTCTCTGAGCAAACTAGTTTAATGTGTTAAAAAAAACAATATTTCACCGCATAAAATACCTAATACTTTTACCTAATACCTTATAGCATAATACTTTTTATTATAGAACTAAATAAACAGGAATTTCCAACAAGACTTGTCTTACTCAAAAAGGCGATGATAGCTCAGTGGTAGTGACGTCGGATACCAAGACGAAAGTCCCGGGTTCGAATCCTACAATGAGCTTGAGCTTTCGGTGAAGGCAAACATCGTGAGGAAACCATAGCACGGTGGTAGGATACTTTGTAGTACCCGCCTGGCTGGCTACCACCTTCAAGTTGAAAATCTGTCGCCAAGCACCTTTCGGTGTGTTCCGATAGCTGCACTTGAGAGCCAGTTCCTTCTAGGCTTTGTGTGCTTACCACCTTCGGCCGCATCATCACTTACCATGGTGAGATTGCGGTCAAACACAGACCTATAAACAATAAAAAAAAAAAAGACGATGATAGCAATCAGCACCTAACATGTTTTTAATTTTTTTGTTTATTTTATTTATACTTAGGATTACATTTATTGTACTTTTTTCTTTTAATTAGGTAGGTACCTGCATATATGTAATTATTTTTTCCGTAGTATTATTACATCAAAGTTTGTTTTATAAGTATTTCATAATTTTTTGCAAGCTAACCAGAAAACTGACTTTTACACAATTTTTTTTTTAAACGGCTACTATTCCTAGACTTTTACAGTTATTTACTAATTAATATAAACTGTTGGAACAAGCATAAGAGGTAACGCGTAGCGTAACGATTCAGGTACCAAGGAAGCATAACACAATATTACCTCAATGTAAAGTAATGGAAATAATGAAAAGAAATCAGTTGTCGGGTGCACTTTTTCGGGTAAGTAGGTCTCAAGACTCAGGTAGTTTCTGTACGCACAGCACACCTGGACCTAGGGTTGCGAATAACTGTTTCTCTTTGGATATCGATAAGTTTTTTCAATGCGAGGTTAAAACAAGAATTAAAAACAAATTAGATTAGCAAAGCTTTCATATCATAAAATAGTGGATCAAAGATATCATCAGACTCTAGAACCAAGACGAATCATACGAGCTCAAACTCGATGGGGTTGCGTCGTTTCATTACATAGTTCCCATGGCCACATTCCGGCTCCATAATCAGATCAGTTCTATGTCATAATAATATTGCATTGTTATCCGATTTACATAAGCTACATTTCAGCTCAATCGGAAACCGGGAAGCGGGTCGAATTTAATTTGCAATATTGATTACAGACATACAGACACAGGGTCAGGTGAAACTATATAAAAGCTTGTAACACACAAAAAAAATTAAAATAAATAAGTTCGTATGTAATGGACAAAAAAAACGTTTTTAATAAATTGTGGTAGAGATCATATCTTTTTTTTATTTATTTTTTTTATTTCTTTAAGGTGGCAAACAAGCATACGACCCGCATATTTGAAAATAGAAAGCCAATTCTTAAAATAGTTTATTATTAAAATCTCTCGAACGTTCGATAAATTATATGTACCTAAGTACTCGTATATCGATACATCGTTATTTTGCTATCCACATCCCTAGTTAACCAAAACATTCGCTTACAATTGAAACGTACAACTGAAAGGATAAGATAAAACAACAATGTGAACCATTTTTTTAAGAATTTAATTTCTTCAAACAACCTTTTGGCACCTTTCCTTTGTAACATTATGAAAAGATAGATAACGTGTTTTGCCATTTAGTGGAACAACACACTTACATAAGTACAGAAAGTATTAATAATAGCTAATTCTGAATTGTAAGAATAGGTTTATATAATAAAGTGGAATTGTAATAAACATGTAGGTACATACTTATAATTATTACACCTATATTTTTATTAGCATGGACTGCGTGGTTTCTGGTTACTCATCACAACTTGTACTGAACGGATTTGGATGTAATTTGAAAAGATCATACTAAGCATAAGATAGTCTTCATATCTTGAGAGCCATTAAGTTCCCTCTGGAACGTGGATGCAGCGTGATGAGGTGATAACGAGATTAGCCATAAAGCAGGTAAGTATATACTAAGGGCCCAGCGACTCATGGGGGCCTCGCATCCGTGTAAGGTATAGAGAAGCTATCGTAAGCAAAGGTTATGTTATGTCCAATTTTTTTAGACTCAACTAAAGTTGTCTCTAGCGCTGAAACAATAATTAATCGTCTAAGCAGACAGTAGAAACATGTAGCGCTATCAGAACGCTTTTAGGAGTATTTTTCTGGCAAATACCGTGATTTTCACGGCGCTTACGCGTTTCATTCATCGTTCTACAACAACAAATGTGGCCGGATAGCCTCACTTAAACGGAACATAGTTGTGATGTGTGGCGTCCTCTCAATCTCGAGCCCAATGGATTTTATATTATAGGATTTTTTACACTGAAATCGCAGTTTTCTCAAACTCTTATAATCAGAAAGCTGGATCTTCACCTGAACCATAAGATTAGACAGGCTGAACCAAGGATCCTCGCCTCGTTTAAAATTGCTACAGGCCTCACGCTGGCAAGCAACAGAAAGCCAGGAAACTATCCCATATTAGTTAGATATAATCATTAATCGAATTGAAAACATACAAACAAACAAATAACACTATTTAATACTATCGTCATTCATCTATTATAACTAGAGTAACTTATAAAAACGTATAATAAATCAATTTACAAACGGTTCTACATATACTCGTTCAAAAATCAACCGTAAAAAGAAATAACCGACTTTAAGAACATTGTTCCTTGCGTCTATAGGGCTGCCACCGACGATTTTTTTTTTTCTATTTAACATGTGGACAAGTAACAGGGTAACAATAATAAACAACCACATTGTATTGCAATGCAATTAAGTATAATCCTTTGCGTAAAAGGCCATTTAAGTCTTACTTTTTCGCCTTATTTAATTCTCATTATTTTTGTCGATTCTTTGATCGTTTCATACAATTTGTAATTACTGGTAACCGCCTATCTGGTAGTTCATATGTTTTATTGGTATGCTGCTGGTGTTTCACATAAATAAATAAATGAAACTATGCAATGCAACGCACAGGCTAGCGCTGATTCAATCGGCAAGCAAGTCCAATAACGGGCTAGTACTAGCACTACGTTGCTAAGCAGCGTCAAGTGAACGATTGTTGGCGTGTCTTCGTACTGGAACCATACTTAACTGTTAGTTTTTCGTAATATCAAGCGCTTTTGCTAGTAACGTGTTGAAATGAATTTCAATATAACTCAACATACACGATTTTATGAAAATAAATAGAAAACGCAACGAAACTGCAAGTTTCCGCCAAATGTATTATGACAGTGTTACATGTAGTAGATCGGTAATGCGTCTAAGAATGTCATATAGACACTTCATATGCAAATTTCTGCCGAAATATGTATCTTATTGAACATATAATGGATTAACTAAGTATCTACTTACTCAGTTTTCAACATTTTGGAGATAATGCGTTTAAAGTTGAAGGTTTTGAAACAGTAATGAAAAAAAAATTTCATGTATGGAAATATCATATGTGATTCAATTATTAGACGTTATTTATTCCCAAAGTCGTAGCACCCCGTGATTGTAGCAACCCTAGCAGCAGTGCAACGACAGCTGTGAGCAGGGCCTGTGAGAAAGGGCTCCTGACAATAGCGTACGGACCGTGCGGCCACCTATTGAAAGAAGTTTTGCACTGCGAAATCTTATCGGAACCAAGTCGCATTTGGAGCATTTTGGGGTGTTGGATTAAGTATGTGGGAAAAGTTCGACTGAATGTCTTTGGGAACGTAATGCAGTTTCAATTGAGGTGCATTCGATTTCTTTTCATTGAAAAAAGCTTGAGATGTTCCACCCTGAATTAATCATGTGTTATAATAAATTATACATTAATGGAGTATGTTTTGAGTCAAGAATGAAACGTAGGTATAATAGGCAAGTATATGTTTTATAAGAATACCACATTAATTATATTTCTTGCGAACTCCTTACACTCATGTTTCCCTAATGAACGTATGTAAATACCTGCTAAAGGCTGGGCTGGGGAATTAGCGCAAAGTTCAACGAACTCGTCCAGCTGCCGCGGCGTTAAGGGTCCTGACCCTTTGAAACCCTTACAACCCTTAACGGTACCTACCCCAGATTTTGAAGACTTTCATTTCTGTGAAATGATTTCTTACTGATGTTAAAAATGTAAAGTAAAAATTGCTAAGTTAGCTCGTAAGTATTGTGTCTTAGTGCTAATACTAAATTATGATGTATGCTATCCTTTTATATGTATGCTTGCAGTTGTGCATCAGACCTACGTGCATTCTTTGTATTCCTAGTAGGTAAATGCATTTTCCGATATCAGTTACCACAACAAAAAGAGACTTAACTTTTCTCAGAATTGTGTAATACTCCTGAACTCCTGGTAAATGTTTCTTCCTAATAACTCAGAGTATATAAATACTACGCACAACTAATAATTTCACATTTAGAGGTAAATGCATTTTCCGATATCGGTTACCACATCAAAAAGAGACTTAACTTTTCTCAGAAATCGAACTGGTAAGTCTTTCTTCCTAATAATTTCACATTTAGAATATTGCTGAGAATAGGTCCGACTTGAACGATTTAACCTCAATCGTTCAAGAGGTCCGATTTCTGCGGTAATTTAAAAAAACCGGCCAATTACGATTCGGACTCGCACACGGAGGTTCCGTTCAATAATAATAATAATGTAACCTTACTCAAATTGACTGTGAAATGAATAGTATGCGCAAAATTTAAAAGTATTAAAATTTACCTTAATTTTCAACATTTTTTATTTGTCGGATTTTTCCCTCCTGCAAGACCTCACTCTTTACCAAATTTCGTGATTCTAAGTCAACCGGAAGTACCCTATAGGTTTTGGGTCGAAAACCTATATGGTATATAGTTCCCGTTATCGCAGTAATACAATTGACAGCGTACAAATTGACAGCACTGCCTCCACGTGTGCCAACGTGGTCTTGTTATTGGGAAGGAATGCCTCATTCCTCCGGATGGGAAGGCTGTGGGTGATATTAGTATGTACTACTGAGAAGAGAAGCTCATCATCAGAATCAGTCTTTTTCAGTCCACTGCTGGACATAGCCTCTCCCAGAGCGCGCCACTCCATCTGTTTCGTTGCCAACCGCATCCAGCCAAGCTCGGCTATCTTTTGGGGTGTCAGACCATCCGCTAATAAGTTTCTTTTAATCGCACCTGGTGCGATGAAATATACCGGTAGAAAGTGCAGTATCCGATGCAATGTCTCAAGTCCATTTTTGTTAAATAAAACAGGAAACACGCACCGGAAACTATTTGCAATACTTAAAAAATCGATTGTTCATACGTTTATTTGGAGTAAAGACGCATCCGTTTTATCTTAAAGATCGGGACGCTCAAAAGGGCCGTGTAAATGGCGAAAAAAAAGGAATGTAGCCCAGACACAATAGGGTATCTGGCATCTGCTATCCGGGGTTTTAAACGCAGATGTTGTGAAGGGCCGCGATGAAAAAATAACTACCTGCGTACATTTTGTGTGTACTCACATTGTTATACCGTCAATGTAGGTACTTATTCTTGAACTTGAGACGACGCACAAGGGTGGCCATGGTGTGTGCTTAAACTGGGATAGTTGTTCATAAATTTTGTTCTATTTGAATGCTTATTTTTTCATTGAGTCGTATTACCGTTTTAAATCATGCCAAGTGTTATTTGATTTGCCTACACATAATTATAACTGCGAAAGTTTGTAGATGTGTATGATTATTACTCAACTCCGTAATAATGAGTAGATTTTTATGATACTTGACAGACAGATCATGCCCCGATTACCTTGCTGATGTTTTGAGTGATGCCTGAACAACCTGAAAATTATTGTTTTACAATAAAAAAATGAATTTAACTACTATTTTATTCTGTTTCTGCAAATTGAAAAACTTTCCAAAAGTATGGTCACCGTTGTCAATGCACACTGAGATGCATTTTCAAAAGAGTGTTCTCTTACAGATTGCATCCACAGCCGTTTTTGTATTATGTAGGTACGTGTATTATTCTCAACTACCATAAAAAGGAAAATTATTTATTTACGTAAATGTGATGATGAGGGATGACATAGGTACATTTACAATAAAAATAACTCATTGCCTTATATTGACGATTTAATTTTTTTGAGCGCGTTTGGATTCCTTTGGATTTTATTTAAATCATTGATCAAAGGTTATGTCATGTTGGTTTGCTATGGGAAATTCAATTGCAGAAACTCTTTGTTCAAGACCCCATAACAAAACTCTATTATATTTGTAATGATTATTATCTATTTTTTGATTTTCTTATGTTATCGTTCAATTGTATTTTAATTGTGCGAATTTCATTGCTAATATAAGAATGGATCAAAGAATGTTCTAATTTAAACGTTTGGATATAAATAATTCAGTTTAATTAATCACAGCGGAAGTCATACGATGGAAAATCACGGACTGTCACTTGTCTTTAATTTAAATTTGAAGATGTCATCTCAGTTTTACAGTACTTACTTTCGGAGTTCGTTTAAAGCCCGATTTAGTTGGTTCTTTTTCAATACATGGGCGTATACTACTCCTAATAAATAAGAATGAGATGATGATACGTAATAAAAAGCATAAAATGCGTATTTGATGAAACCATTTACCTTTCAGATTTGACGTTGGAACATGTCAGTCAACTCGGAGCTGGAGGGCTGATATAGAAGTTTCAGACACAACACAATATCGACACGGAGCCTTTATTTCAGGGCTCGGGCAACAACCCCCGGCGACCTACATACGAAGATATCGCCCTTTGAACTTTATGATGATAGTGATAGGGATCCATTTTATCATATATGAACATTATATAGGGCAATTACCTTGGCCAGGGA